>VXAA01004202.1:121582-136457 GCA_013399115.1 Anseranas semipalmata | reverse complement strand
GGGGGGAGGCAAATATAGCAGCTGTTTGTGCTATAACAAACTGGTACCACGTATTCATAGCTAACACTAAACAGCTGATTTGTTGCAGATCCCAAGACTCTTCTTAGTAAGACTGTGAAAGGCGTGGTTTACCTGGATGGGAAACAAGAAGTGTTCCGCTGACATTGGCACTCACTGACCCAGTTACAAATGGCCTGTCAGAATGAGCATAACCGGCTGTGACAGCCATCTGGCTCGGACAGGAGATGTCCCGTACCTCATCTAGGGAAGGGAGGGCAATGAGATTGCCTAAACTTGTTTAGTTTGAAGTACTGATGTGGTAGATGGCCCAACGTTGTCAAGCCCCCTCGTCATGTTTGGTATAGGAGAAGCAGGTGCCCTCTCACTCCTGTTTAGGTTGTCCAGAGTGTCTGGGCTGAGAAGGGAGCGGGAAGGATGAATGTGACCTTTTTTCACTGATTTTAGGCTAATGGTTAGGGTTCTCATCAAGCTGAGCAGACTTGTACTCCAGTCTCTGCCCCCAGGAACTCCTAAACGCGTAAATGTTCGCTGACCTTTGGGTACAGTGCAGTGACTGCCGTGCTTGGCGTGACACCGCATGAAGCTGTCTTTTGGCTGTTGATCTGTCTGTTATGCTGTCTTGTAGATCAAGCGCTGTTAACACATCTTTTAAAGCACGACTTTCACATGGCAGTGACAGGTAATATATACTTTTTTCCTTGGAAAAAAAAAATCTTTTCTGTTAGCAATGACTTGCTGATTGCCTATTTATTTTCACAAATCTTATGTCAAAATATTTTGATAAAAGTCTGGACTGTATTAAATAATCAAGAAAATAATTACTACTTCCAATTTCATTTAATTTTTGACTGTCAAATAATCTAACAAGCTTATTTTTAGATCTCGGGAATGTATCTTGTGAGGTGCTGCAGCAAGTGAGCAGAGATGGTTTGTACGCAGCAGATGCTGGGGAATGGGGCAGTGCCTGCTCTCAAAGCCTGGCATACGTTTGGGTTGAAAGGGGGAGAGAGCGGGGAAGGAAGAAATACTGTGTGCAATCTTGACCCAGCAACATTGGGTTCATGATCACAAAGTGGCCAAATTGGTTAATTAGAGAATAAGTGCCTGCTGTTTACATCTGTTTCATTAAGTCTGCGGAATAAAGCTGCAGTGGAGAGATTCTGAATGGTGCTGGCCACAGGGTGGTTAGGGCGCGGGTCTACTTGAATTATTTCTCGTATTTCAAGAAATGCGACTTGTGTTTATTGTATGTTTATTGTATGTCTTGTAGTGCACCACAAGTTGCGTGAAGGGTCAAGCGCTGAGCTGTAACGGAGCCTTATTCTTAGCTTGATGTGCTGGTCTGAAACACTGCTGCAATACCACTTCGCTTTAACATGCAGCAGGAATTTCCTGTATTTATCCCATTAATGTTGAAAATGTCGAAGTTGCAGGGAAGAGGTATGCGGAGAGGAAGGGAGTGAAGGTGGGGCAGGAGAGGCATGTTGAGCTGCGGGTGAAGGGGCAGATTTCAAAGGAGGATGTGGACTATTTGAACAAGTCTTTTGGGCTGTCCCCAGACATCTGCCCGTTTGCACGCCACGTGGCATGTCTGGGACTGGCGGGAGGGCTGCGGTTGGGCAGCCAGCAGGAGACTTGCAGTGACAGGCCTTAGTGGATGGGACCTCAGAAACCAAAGTGCTCAGGATGGCTGGTTTGGTTTGGCTTTGTGGGTGCTTTTGGAAGGGGAAAGCGAGTGAAAGAATTCTGAATCTGCCCCAGTGGAACTCCCTGTTGTCCTGCTAGGTGTGGAGCGGGACGAAGGCAAAGGTAGAGCAGGGCAAGCTGAGGGAGAAGTTTGGGGAACTACTGTCACGTTTCCCCTGCAGCCCTTGGATGCACAGCACACGTGGGTCAGGATTCAGGAGGTTATTGGATGAGCAGAAGTCAAGTCTCAAGAGTGGTGTGGCACGGGGGGCTCCAAGCCAGCGTTGGTAACAGTGAACTGAGGAAAAACAGTGCTGCCCATTAACTGGCAGCTGTAACAGGAGACAAATCTCCCAAGGCTGTTTCTTGTGATCCTTTTTCATTCAAAGGCTGAGCATTAACTGTATTTGGAGGTCTGATATGGGCAGAATGATATTTTGCTTTATGAGAAAGATGGTAATTTGGGGCACTTTCCAGAGTGTGCCGAGGCCATTAGGGACCTATTTTAAATGAAAGTCTTTCTCCATTGACTTTGAATCAGGTTGTTGCATCCTACAGCTGAAACTTCCAGCCCCCTCTCAAGGATTTTGGATGCTCAGTCCCCCATGGAAAATTAAAATAAGATTAGAAAAGCTCAGCCTGCTATTCTAAGTGGATTGAATCAGAAGTAGGAACAGGCTTGGGGTTTTGTTAACAATCAATTGAAACTTAATACCGCAATCACTTTCAGCATCCACAGGGAGGGAAGGCAGTATCTGTGGAAAAAGACAGTATTGTATATCACAGAACTGAATATTCTGTATGGTATATTTGTTGGAAAATGATTTACATTCCCTTAATTTTCCTCTACAAATGTCTGCCCTTTTCTGGCTGGAATTGTCTTCATAACCACATCCATGTTTCTAAAACTGCTAATAGAGCTGATTTAAGTTGTTTATATAAAATGCTTTTCATGGAGAAAAGGATTGTTCTTAAAGTGCAGCCGACTACAATATGCCAAGGTTATTAGCGCTTCACATTTTGCAAATGAATTCATATCTTATTTAAAATTTTAATTGAACATACATGGCTTGCTTTTTTAATAACTTTCCTGAAAAGATTATTCTTTTCCCAATAAAAGACTGTGCTCACTAAAGAAAAATCCAAGGAAAAATTGAGCTAAATTACCCTTTCCCTCAAAAAGATGCTTGAAGAAATAAAATAGAAAAATAGGTCTCTCTGGGCCCTTGCAAAATGCAAATCTCTCTTAATGGGTAGGTTTTGCTCGGCTGTTAACTGGTTTTAGCTGTTCTTGCTTCATCTGGTTTGCATAATCATGGTCTAATTCAAAACTCTTTCTTCCTAATGTACCCCTTTCTTTATCACCTCTGTGCTAATATTTTGGCATCCACCGATTGCCTTGGTAGCCTCATATCTCCTTTCTACCCGGCCTGCTCGCGCAGTGTGGATGGCAGCGTGTGCCCTGATACCCAGCTGTCCCCCTGCCCCTCGCCTCTGTCCCCTGAAGGACAGGGGACACGGGGAGGTGCGCGGGGTGCCTGTGCTGGGCCCTTGGGCGGCGAGGTGGGCGCAGAGGGCACCAGGAGCACAAATGACGGGACCGGGCCCTATCCTTCCAGCTTGCAGCCTGCCTGAAAAAGCTTTGCTCTGCCCCCACCAGCACCAGGGGGGTTGAATGCACCCTTGCTGTTAACTATTCTGGCACGGGAGTGTTTCAGTCTGTCTTTACAGGTGATGACCAAAGAATCCAATCTCTATTAAGAACCAGGGAGATTAAAGCAGGGAAAGTCCGAAGAATATTGAGGGCAAATATAAGAACTCCATTTCCACCAAATAATTGTTCGGGATCTAACTTGCGCTGTACATACAGAAGGGCTCCCCCAGTTGTACCTTGATATTAGAATTAGCTTGATTTGAAATCAAGCAGAGCACTTGCATCCTGGCAATAGATCACTTTTATGTTGCATGTGGTGCCATTAGGAAAGATTTGACGTTACTGTCAGGGTAAAATTGCTGATTTCAATCTTGTCTGGTTTCCCTCTTTGCACTTTGGCAAGTAGAGAAATATTTTGCTTTTCTGTGTAGTTTTCCATTCGATAACTTGGGCACATCAATAGTCCATCTTTTTGAGAGGAAAAAAAAAAAAGCTGGCAGCTGCCATCTTAATAGTCCAAAAGTCAAGCATCTCAAAGGTGTTTTTGTGCTGACTTGCAGCTTCTGTGCTCATGTATTAGTATGGGGATCTCTGGGATCCAGCGTTTAAATAAAATTTAAGAAGTCTGTTGCAGGGGCGCAGGACACCACCGGGATGCATGAGGCGTTGTCTTTCAGGCTCTAACTCCAGCTCTCTGTGCTGGTAAAGGCCTTGATATCCCAGTATTATGGAAAAGGCCAGACTGCCCTGAGGCCCGGATTTGACTGAAAATGAGCAGAATGGGTGTAAGAGCAGGGAAGCAGGGGGCAGCAGAAGGGTGGTGTCACATCATCGAAACTGGGTCTCTGTTCAGTGTCATTCTTCAGTACCAGACACTGGGTGCCAAGCAGTGCTCCTGTGATGTGGCAATGTCCATTTTTCACACTGACCTCCCCTCAAATCTAAGAAGGGATTTAATGAATGCAAGATCCTAGGTCACGTGGCATCTGTGACTACTGCACTATTGTTGGGATGTTGGCTGTTGTAAATAACCAAAGTTAAGGTGTCTGCCCCATGCAAAAATTAACTTGAATGCACAGGCAGGATCTAGCCTTGCTTTTCCCTGGCGCTCAGCCATGAGAGTGGTAATGTCATGGGAGGCAATGTCCTGTGTGAAATATTCTGGTGTTGACAATGATGTTTTTGTTTTTTCAGACAAAACTATGTGGAATATAATTGTTTTAGATTTTAATTTAAAACAAATTTAAATTGTACTCTGAATTTCCAGTTATCTTCTAGGCACTGATACCTTTTAACTTGTGCTTAGTGCTTATGTGCCCCGTTATTATCAGTCATACCTTAAAGCATTATGGCCAAGTACTGTACTCCCTATGGCATTTAAATAATAACCTTTGGCACTCTTTGCTTTTATTTCTAATCTTTCAGCAACCTTATACTCTGACTTCTCTCTGAGGCTGAGGACAGACTTTTTTCTTCATCCGGGAATTCTGTTTTCAATCAGAAGGTGTCAGCAGCTCAGACTTTAGGGATGCTGACAAATAGTGCGAGATTGTTGATAATTTTGGAAGAATGACCACACCAAAACACTAAATGTTTGCAGATACTCCAAGTCTGTGGCAAGGGTAGGAATAAGTGTTAACATGCCATGAGATAGATATGGGGGATTTTTTTACTTTTTAAGTAAAAAGAAAACTAGAAGTCACAGGACAATCTCTAAATGTTTTTGTTTCATAAACCCCAGTGTAGTTTTGTCAAGTTTGGATCTGATAGAGAACCCAAATCTTCGTTAATACTGTGGAAGATTTTCTTGGACCAGGCACCTTGGCAGGACCCCATTTCTTTTCAAGTAGTTCAGACAAGTGTTCAGATCCTGCAGCACCCCCCATATTGCATAAACTTTTTTGCATCTGTTTTTTTTTTTTTTTTGGAAAATCCTCCATTCCTCAGTGGAGGAGCTCTAGGCCCATTCCACACCTGCTCCTGTAACACCTGCGCTTCCAGCATCCCCATCAAATCGGCATGCTCTGTATTGACGGAAACGCCTCTCGCTGATGTTAGCGGTGTTGGAAAAGCATTTACTGGCACGCTGCAAAAGCAGGACCTGTTCCTCACCTTGACATCGATGGCCAGACCAGCAAGTTCCTTGGGCAGATCCAGCTCCGTGCTGCAGCCTTTCACCGCGGCTCTGGCTCTTCAGTTTGGTGTTTTGGCGAGCCAGGATCCAGGCATGTTGCCTGCGTGGCACGGTGCGGCGAGCCCCTTGCTCATGCCAAGCAGGTTGGCTCCAGCTCCGCAGCTCCCTGGCAGGAGCTTTGCAGGGCTTGAATTCAGCTCTTGGAAAATGTGCTGGGGAGGGGAAGAAAAGGATTTGACGTTTACAGGGCCTTGAAAACAAAATGCTCTTTTTCACCGGAGGATTTTAGGATTGGTTTGGGGGAGGGAAGCAAGGAGCTTGTTGAGAGGTAAAGGGAATATCTCATTAATGATTTACTAATGAGCTGTAAAAGTTCTGACTCTTTATAACTTCTGAGGATGGAAAATGTTTCTTGGAATGCTGCAGCCCCACAAAGGCTGGGGCAGATCCTGGCTGCCTCTGTGTAGGGTCTTTGATACAGTCTGACTTACCTCTTTACTCCAGTCCCCTAGGCCTTAGAAAAGATTAATCACAGTGTGGTGGGAAGCACATGGAAATAGCAAAGAGATGAGAAATGAGAACGGGAGAGAGGAGAAAAAAAGCCCCAACATGAAACACTGTTTTCTTTCTGGTAGGGCTCGGGCAGGAATAAATTGCCAATGATCTCACTTTCGAGCAATGTCAGTTTATTTGTACTGATTCTGAGCTGACCATTTAGCAGGGGCTTCTTGCTCAGAGGCCTGTCGCGCTTCTTGGCCCCGGCCTACGGGGGAAGCCCGTTGTATCGGCACAGGTCCGGAGCTTTCCGTGCGATGCAGCGGTCAGCGGGGCTGTGGCTGGGGAGGTCCCGCCAGAGCCCGGTGCTGTCAGTGTGAAGGGCGCTTCCTGGCTTCGCTCCGTCCCTGTCAGAGCGACCCAGGCTTAAAGGTAATGCTGCATATAGCCAGTTCATAGGTGGGCACACTGTACACTGCTGTGGGTTTTATGGAAGAAATGAGACAAATCGGAGCCTAAAAAACCAGCTAATTAACTGAAACATGACAACTCTGAAATCAAAGTCCCTGGAGTGTTAAACTGCAAGGGCTTGGGAAGAGTCCAAGAGGGCCAGGGTATGGTATAGATTTGCCTTTCCTGCAGTTATAATGCTTTCCTCTGTGTTATGTCTCTAGCTTGGAAGAATTTCAGTGTTTTCCTGCAGCCAGTTTTTTTTTCTCCAGCAGTAGCTAAGGATAGTGATGTAAAGGCATGGACCTTGAGGCTGGTGTACCTGGGTTCAAATCCTGGTTCTGCCAGTGACTTGTGTGGCCATTAGTAAGTCACTTTATTCCATCTGGGCTTCGATTTTCCACCTATGAAATGTAGTTAACAAAGTTTTCCCTCTGTTCGTTGTCAGTATAGCCTACAACTCTTTGGGATGGAGCCACTTCTTGCTAAAAGCGTGTGAAACACCTGGCAGAACAAGGCTGCTGCTTTGTTCAGACCTGGTGGTGTTTTCCAATGAAATATTAAGAATAACACAAGTGGAAACCCCTGCTGGGGTTAGCTCTGAAATCTCTGGCTTCCAGCTTGCGAGCAACGTTTGTCAAGGGAGCACAGCACAGGGAGAGGCTGTGACCTCCCCAAAGCCCTGGGTGCACCTTTCCTCACAGTGACTCTTGCCTGGGGACGGCTCTAACACCGTAAATCTTCCTGCGCAAGGCAGCACTCCCACGTCACTCTACAGTACAGGAGGGCAGGGACTTTATGAAGGTGCTCCACGTTCACAACCTGTCTTGCTAAGAGAAGTTGGAAGGTACCCAAGCATCTATCTAAGCAGTGTTAACACTTTGTGTTTTCTCAGTTTTAAAGCTTGAGTGTTTAGTTAATGTCTGCACAGGTGGTTAAATACAATGGCTCCCTCTGCCAAGTTACAAACCTGAAGTTTACTGGAAAGAAAATCATAAAGTCGAAGTTTATTCATGGTTTTTGCAGGTTGTAAATGTAAGGAAATGAGACCACTCATTTGCAGACGGGCACAATGTATGCCTAGCATGACACCTACAAATGCCACTCAATTGTAAGTGTTGAGACTCAGAGCAGTGGGCAGAAGTCTCCTTTAACATTATAGTTTGACACGTGCTTTGTATTTTACAAACTGAGTATGCTCAGAGTGACATTGTCACAGTGATTGTAGTTCTGCAAACATTGCTACAGAAAAGCTATTGAACAGCAAAGCGTAGATATTAAAGTTCAAAAACTAAGCCCAAATCTTTCTGAAAAAAGCTGCCATGCTGGGGATGTCATATTGTTGGAAAAGGGTTCTGCTTTTGGTCCATAAGACTGGGCGCTTTTCAGAACCTGAGCAAGGTCTGCCGTTGCTGGGACAGCGGAGCTGTAACAGCCCATCGCAGATGCCCCTTGTGCAGGTGGCAGGGCAGAGGGCAGCCGCGCTCGTCTGTCTTCGCTTAGCACCATGGAAAGAGGAGCTCGGAGCTGCTGGGGTGTCCTCTTATGAAATGGTCTGAAAATCACCTGTCTGAAACATCACTGCTATTGCTGCTGACCTGCTACCAGCTCTAGTAAGAGATTGCTCCCCTAGGTTTCTAGACAGAAATGTTTGTTTTTCCCTGCATCCTATTTCTCATCTCAGCTCTGGCTTAGGCTGTTATGAAAGGGAGAAAATGTACATTCTGTTTCTGCAAGATCTTAGGTGGTAAACCTTTTGCAATATAAATACACTCGTATGTGCATGAGTAACGAGCAGTGCCATTGTCAGGCCTTTGGAACTAAGACTTAATTTTGACATACATGAGCATATACAGAATGGGAATGCACTGAAGGCAATGTGAGCTACTCGGATGTGGAGGCAGATTATTTTAAGCTAAACATCTCTTATGAAGATATAGTGGTCGTGGCTATGTGCCCTCCCACTCCCGAAGTGCTCAGTTATGTGATGGGCCAGTTCCCCCACACCCAGATAACAGCTGGGCATATCTTTGTGATCTGCTTGGTTTTCAGGGGGTAAGGAGATGCCTTCTGTGCCCTGGTCGTGCCATTTAGCTGTCAGAATCTACTTGAAGCATCCTGAAGGAAATGATCATTAAACCAGCCACCAGGTGACGTGTCCTCTGCTTTACGGGGGAAGGCTCCGAGGTCTGTTGGTGAGATGGAGCTTCCTGCTGAGAAGTCAGCTCAGGCTGGCTAGAGATAAAACAACATTTAACTGCCTGATACTGTGAAGCTTAAAAGAAAAAGACATGCAGTGTCACCTAGGGAGTAAACCAAAGCTTGCTGAAGCCTGTTGAAAGGTTTCCATTGAATTCAGCAGGTACTGGAGCAGGCTGCCAGCGACATGCTGGTGTGACCTCAGGTTACAGCTGTGCCACTGCCACTAAAGGGGGAGCTCAGGTTTGGAGCTCAGCATCTGTCCCAGTGAAGGCAACTGAAGAAAAAAAAAAAGCGGGGTGGGAGTGAATGTGGAGCTCGTTTCAGAGGCTTTCAGTTTATAGACTGGATTTATCACCCATAGCTGAAATGATTTCTCAGTGTCAGACACCTGCCCTTCCCCACAGCCAGCTCATAAATGACATTGCTCTTTAATATAATGGTTTTAAAGGTACAAAGGGTAAGTTCCAGCTGAAGCAATGTTTAATTTGGCTTTTGTGGTTCAGACAGCTAAGGAGCCATGGGCATGTCAGTTTGAATTTCAGCTGCAATTCTGTGTCATACACCCAAACCCAGCTTTGAGCATGTACCATGGTGCCCCCATACAGGGCCTCGTGCTTTAGGCAGCTCTGTACTTCAGGGAGCACTTAACATATGAAAGAATTTATTCCTGTTTTGAATTTGAGCAGCACTACAGTGCATTGTACTTTATTACAATGCTTCTGAATTGCTTTCATAATTTCCCCTGTGCCACCACCCAAATGTAATTCTTCTCCTGTGCATACTCTACTCTGGCTTAGCACATGGCTGTCTGCTGAAGCCTGCCTGCAGGCTCCTCTGGCGTGGAGAATGCTTTACATTCCCATATCATCTCGCAGCCCCTCTGAATGAATTTCAATTCGCGGTAGTCTTGTATGGGAACCAAGTGTGATTGTCCTGTAAGTGGGACAAACCAAGGTGAAGAGACGAATGCTGTGCAAAAAGACAGTGGCAATCCATGGCAAGAGAAAAAAGCATTGGAGCTGCCAACTGCCGAGCTCATTTGTGCTACTGGATTTTGGTTTGGCCCGTGCATTGTTAACTGGATTAGAAGGAGAAAATCTTTTGATTGCCTGAAGCTTGTGCCCACCCTGGCAGAGGCACTGGGCAGCCTTCAGCACCCACATATATACCAGTTTTAATTGCACATTTCTTAAGAGTTTCCCTTGAGGCGCACACATTCTTCTGTTTGAACCTCTGCAAACTGAGGTTGAAGAGAAGACAAATTTCCTTTACAATAAGTATCCTTCTGCTTATTCTCCTTTCTGGAGCAGCAAAGTCCTTCAAGGTGTTAAACAAATCTGTCAACGATGTTATTAGTCACATCTTGGTCCCATGAATGTATTGGGGTTGTTGCATTAGAAGGAAATGTTCAGCACACAGAGACCCCATCCTCTGCTGTGATTTGAGAGAAGAAAACTGGATGCAAAGTTCCCTCTTAATAAATGTGTCCTCATTTATCATCACTTACTGTCTTTGGAAAATGAGAGATTGTTTTTCCAAGTGATCCTGCAGCATTGGGAAGACTTCTGCATTTTTGACTCGTTGTGATTATTCCCAAGTGTTGTCATCGGTTCTTCCTGTATTTATGTGAAATTGTTCTTAGCCTGTGCTTGGCTCCCAAAGCTGATCCTGTTCAGAAGTTCTTTGAATAGGGGAAAAAAAACACATCCCCACCCCCTGCTTATGGTCTCAAATATGATTTTTCATCCAATTTCATGCTGCTGAGAGATGCCAAACTGAAACTTCCCCAGATCTCAAGTCTTCTGTTTTCCTCTGTCAGGCTATCATCCATGGTATAGGTTATATAGAGATATATATGCTGGATATAATTAGGGAAAAACTGGAAAGAATGTAACATAGGTCTCTATACAGTCATCATTAAACCTGTACCATGCTCTTCTGTTCTCTGAATGTCTAAACATGCTAAGACATGATTCTCTGCCACCCTGTGTGTCGTAGTTGCATCCATCAAAGCAGAGGTTTAGAGTTACTAAATTGGACTGTGGATGATTGCACTCACTTTAATGTAAATGACTACGGTGCAGGCTCTAGTCCTGATTTGCAAGGTGCTGCGTGAAGATCTTTTAG
Organism: Anseranas semipalmata; assembly: GCA_013399115.1. Taxonomy (NCBI): domain Eukaryota; kingdom Metazoa; phylum Chordata; class Aves; order Anseriformes; family Anseranatidae; genus Anseranas; species Anseranas semipalmata. The sequence continues at coordinate 125,688 of VXAA01004202.1, read as the reverse complement.
CTAAAGTTTGTTTTGTATAAGCCTTAGCATAAAGGAGAACTGGTCCCAGCGTAGCCGGCACCGATACAAACCATTGCTGTCCCAGACTCAGTGTAGTTAAGGGTTATCGAGTCAAAAAAGCAACTGCTTGTTATTCAAGTTCAGAGACTGCTTAGGGTTATGCACGCTAGGTGGTCAAAAGGGAAAGGTTTTTATCTGGTAGCCGTAGCCTCCAACGTTAGTTCAGATGAGGAATTCGGTTCCTGTTCCTGTACAATCCCCGAGCAAGTCATCTGCTGAGGCTACAGCTGAAGTATTGTGCAAAGCCGCACATGAAAGGTGAAGTTTATTTCTATCAGCTCAGTTTAGTTTGGAGCTTGTGTGTATCTGCCTGCGGCAGGCATGATGTGAGGGCATTAATAATGACTTTCTGTATGAACTGGGCATAAACTATGGCTGTATTCTCTTTAGCAAGTAAACACTCTTTCTACACCAGGGCTTGTAATAAAGGCTTCTTTCTCTGATTCCTCCTCTGTCCAGATGTTTCTCCGTTACCAGTGCAGCAGAGAAACATCTTCAGCTCTCAAGGCCGCCATCAAAATATTCCATACCCCCGTGTCTTAATGTCGTCTTTTCGATTCTATTCATTCTTTTCCAAGTATGTACTGTATTTTTCTTTTTAGAAAAAGAGTGCAGCTACTTCTAAGAAACTTTCTCCCACACTGAATGTTTCCCAAGCATGAGAACATTCTACCCTTTCATTTGCTTACCAGACATTGCATGATTTGCAATGGAAATTGGCAAGGACATTTAAAATAATAAAAATAAAAATCATGATCATCACAGAACTGGAAGATGAGTGCATTTGCTGAGATATGCAGGGTTTTTGAGCACTGTGATTGAAGTCTCCAGGAATGTTAACTGAATTTTAATTCTTCAGTAACAAACCGATATGCATGGAGTGAGTGTGTTGGGGGTCAGAAGAGGGTGAGAGATGGAGCAGCACGGGGTAAATGCATCACTTAACGTACAGTAAACAGGTTTTTGGTTACTACAGTTGAGGACTTGTGCTATAATCTTTATTGATTTGGACAGGGGCTCTCACACTGATTAATGCAGCATTAGTTGTCCACAGTACTCCTGAAAATGCTGCGTGCTGTGTGTCAGCATTGCTTCTGCTGATGTGGGATCTGCCACTGGGCTGCTATTTGGCAAAAGCACGGATCCTTTGACCAGGTTACAAATAACATGTGGCCAGGGATCAGGTGAGGGGACACTTGTTTCCCCGTTTGCAGCCTGTGCACTTTGTGGGTGAATCCCTGGGAGTTTTTGGAGCAGCTGTTGGCTTGGCTCGGCTGTGTTCTGTCAGGAGCCCAGTCAGCCCCTGGGCCTGGCTTTGTGCAGCAGTTTGTTTCCCTGAGATCTCGTGAATTCTGATGCAAAAGCAGAGTGTAAATTAACTCCACACAGATGAAAATAAGGCATTCAAACAGGGTTGGAGACACCCCCAAAAATCAAGGATTCATTTTTAAAAACAAGCTAAAAAGAAACTCAGTTCCTCTGTTACTTCCTCAGGTCATAAGATAGAGCTGATAACTCCAAACCAGTTCTGAAGTGCTGAAAACTTGACGTGAAAAGATCCTGTGTGCTGTCAGAAGAAAGCAGCATTAATCACTGTGAGAAATGACAGCTCAGAAACCAGTAGCAATCCGGTCTCTAATGGAATTGGCTCTCCTGTAAGCATGAAGCTGGGCTGTCCTCGTTCTGCTTTAGCCTCTTGAAGGTCAGCTAGTAAGAACAATCCCTGTGGTAGGTTTTGTTTTATATTAGGGCGAGGAGGTTGGCAAGGACTCCAGAAGAGGTACACCTGAGGTCGCTGCGCTGGGTCAGGCAGTGGCACGTGGCACACTTGGGTTTTGTGGGCTTTTGTCATTGCATGAAGTTGCCAGGGCCTACCTCGGGCCATGTGAGGCACTTTGCTGACACAAAGCTAGCAGAGCTCTGCTTGTCGTGGGTGGGTTGAGGTGAACGTCTTCTCGTGGAACAAGCTTTTGTACAGCTGCCCCTTCAGACCTTTCCGTGTAGCGCACAGCATTCTCCGTAAATTGAAGCAACCTTTGCATCATCCTCTGCTTTCTTTAAGTACGTGAAGCTGCCATCCAGCTTGGGCATCTCTCTCGCTGTTCCGTGCTCCTGCGGCCTCTCCCGCCGCAGATCTCCCGCAGCTGGGGTGGTGAGGAGGAAGAGTCGCGCCATGCACGGCTCTGAATTCAGACGGAGATCAAGCAGAGTGAAGGTTTTGCTTTGCCAGCATCACTGGACCTTGTTGACACTTCTCACTCAGTCCTTCCTCTGTAACTGAGACTAAAAAAAACTCTGAACGCTGGCGGAGCTGAGAGGGTGATTTCAGTATCACTTGTGAGGTATTAAAGCCCAGATCCTTGAAGTACATCAGCATCTTGTTCCTATTTAGGAGTTGCTGAATGAAGCATCTGAATAAATCAATCTTATGGCTTTGGGGCTGGCTTTATTTGTGATTTTTTGAGCCTTTTGGTTTGGCAAAACCATGATAAACTTGTTGGACAGAGGCCGTGTTTCTGAAATCTCAAAGTGGCACACGGAGCTGCGCGCCCTCCCGCATGTTTCGCAATACGAGGGAGCGCTGGACCAAGCGCCGTGCGAGGCGGTCCAGCTGCTCCCACACAAATCCGTCATTTGGATGGAAGGAGAATGTCGCTGTTAAAACGATAGCAGCGAATGGCGCTAAAATACCATAGACAGATGGATGTTAATGTAACAGCTGTAAAAGGCCCATATGACAAAACTAGGATAAAGGCTAATTTATTCTACTTCAGTTGCATTGCATTGTTTTTTTCTGGATGAATTGGGTACTTGGTGATCCGATGGCCACACAATTTCCAATTGTAATGTGATAACACACAATTGCCAGAGCTGTCAGGTGCTGCCAGCTGGAGGACTGATTGCTGGGATCCTGCATGTGCCCAAAATGGAGGTGGGGGAGCTGAGAAGACAGAAGGGCTTTGGGATGTGGGTGCCTGGTGAAGTACAAAAAATTGTTTCCTTCCTTTGCAAGTTTACCTCATTCTTCTGCGTGACTTGGGCACTGTAAAATGGAGAGCTTCAGTTCCCCGAGCACATGGGACAGGGCCCAGCACAGAGCAATCAGATGACTGGCAGCCAGCAGCATGCGGCCGAGCAGAGTGCTCAGAGCTGGGCTTGCATAGCCGGGCAAAGAGGGGCCCGAGCAGCTCCCTAAAGTCATCTGCGGCTCCTTGGAGGGCAGTTAGAAATGTTGGTAGTGCCAGATAGTAAAACAAGGGGGCAGTGGTTGTAAAACAGCTGTTGGGAAGCTGCAAGTTGAGTATTAGGAAAATAGTTCTGAGTAGAGAGGAAGTGCAGGCCCGGGACAGGTTGTCTAGACAGGCTGTGGGAGCGCCATCCTGGGAGGGTGCTGAGCCTTGGCCAGACGGAGCTGTGCTGGCCTGGGCCAGCGCTGGCGGGGGTCCCGCGTCGAGCCGGAGGCCGAGGTCCCTCCCAGCCAATGCTTCTGCGATAAGAGATATTGGAAGAGAAAAGCCGTATCTGCAAAAACACTTATTTTAATACTCGGCCTTGGACAAAATTAGTTGAGGGACAGAAATCATGAGGAAAACATTTCTTAAATATGTGGAAAAAGAACAACTGAAAAATGTAGTAAGAGAATAAGAAGTCCAGACACTGGATTTTACTTCATCTTTCTTGAAAAACTGTTTTGCAGCATCTCTAACTAGCTGTCCATTTACATACACGTAAAGCCATACACCAGTGGTTCTGTCATAACCTTTTTTCAGACAGTTTAGCATAAGTTCTGCGGGTTTATTTCCAGTACATTTACTGTATAAACAAAAATTGTCTTATGTTTACTCCTTTGGAAAACAGCTAATACTTTGGGTGCATATTCTAAGATTTTTTTGAACTCACTTCAATATTTTTTCCTGTGTCATAATAGTTGGCTTGCAACAACAAAGTGTAGTAATCAGCTGAAAGTGGCTGAAATCAGAACCATACACCAGAGGCAGGTTTGATCTCGTGTGTGTTATGGTTACTATAAAAACTTGTTTAGTTGG
>VXAA01004202.1:0-121534 GCA_013399115.1 Anseranas semipalmata | reverse complement strand
AAAAAAAAAAAAAAGAATACTTGAAGCCAGCAATAGTTATTTTGCTTTCAGATATTTGGGATTTCCTGAGGATTTCCTCTTCTCCCTGAAAAGTGTGAGTTGGCATTGAGTTCCCAGAGTCATGGGAGAAATACGTGGTAAAGGACTGGCCACATTCATTTCCACAGAATGGCAGTCCTCAGTGCCATGTGTATTGTGAGCAGAAAGATCTCCTAGGCAAGAAAAATCAGTTCTGTCCAAGGTAGGTGCTGGTGCTGTGGAAGAAAGAGGTGATGTTTCTCTGTACACAGGCTTCCTAAACTCCTGCAACACATATTCCCAAGTCACAGAACAGGGAATCGGATTTAAAGACCCAGATGAAATGGCAGAACTCTGGGGGCTTCGGAGGAGCCAGAATTTCAGCCATGTCTTCAATAACTGCTGTCCTGCCTTTTTTTTTTTTCTAAGAGATCACATCTCTTGAGGGCATGCTTGTCGTGCTTGCTATGGGGAAATTACCTTGAAGGTGTTCTGCCAGAAGCCTAATTCTGGGCTGGTTCCAGTTTGCTTCGCTAATGGGTAAACGGTTGAGTTATCTTGGGAGCTTAGTCACATCAAGATATTGCTCATACCGAGCACTAATTCATTTAGTTGCATAGAAGGCTTTTGAGATGATGGCTTCATCATGAGTCAGTTATTCATTATCACATTCCTCTGACGTTACACAGCAATATTGGAACTGCCATAAGAAAACAGACGAATGATACAAGATTAGATGGACCTTGTCTTTGATAATGGCTAATGTGTCATGCCTCGGACAGATGCAAACAACCAGTGCATTGCATCAGGCTGCTCATGCAAGGGAGACAGAAGCCTTTCTGAGCCCCTGCCTGTGGTTAGCTCATATATAGAAATGTGAAAGTGACTTTGCAGCTTGATTTCAGTTACTGGCATGGCAAAATTCCTATTCCTAACCATGTCTAATCATTCCTTTTGAAAATCTTGTTAAGGTATTTTCTTCAATTAGCACTTGTTTCAGTGAGCTTCACGGATTAATTAGATGTTGCATTACAAAAATAATTATGCCTTTTAACCATTTTCAGTTATTTACTTCTTTAAATGTTAGTTTTGTGAAGTGAACTGGCTTGGTGCCATAATTCATTTGAGCAGAATCTAACACAGATTAATGAGCAAAGTTAAAAAGAAAGCAGCAAGTCCCCCAGCATTTTGTAATTAAGCAGTTTGATTAAAAACAACTGGAACAACTCTGCACTGAGAAACAAAGTGGAATAGCTCTCAGCATTGAGACCTCCATAATGTATATCAAAACCAGGTCTGAAAGTAATTTAGGTAGCTTAAAATTTTTCTTGGCTACCTGATAGCTTCCTAGGAGAGTTTGTTGAAGTGTGGGCCTTTAGGCAATGCAGATATTATCCCCCAGCATTCCACTTTGCAAACAGAGTGACAAAGGGATACAGCTGATTTTTTTGGAGCAAGGAACTCAAGTGCTATAACCCTGCTTCGACCTTCCTCCTGATGTAGTTCTGGTGCTCTGCAGACACAGCTCATGTAACTCAAAGGAGGTAACTTACGTGAGCTGAGAACTTGTGCTATTGGCTTTAATGGAGTTGCTTCTGCCTTACTGTGATGCCAATGAGATCAGAACCGGGCTCTGTAGAAGTGGCTGTGACAATGAGGAGCTGTGTGTGCCGGCCTTGGACCTTGGCTGGATATTGCTTCTGGGGTAAAATTCCAGCCCCAGTTTTGGGGAAGCTGTGCTGATTTACACTGACTGACAAGCTGGCTGAGAAAGCAGAGGTAGGCATAATAAATAGTTTGACTGTGAGTATCCTAGGGCTTCATCGTGCTGGTTCCTGAGCATATGTGAACAGTGCTGTAATTGATGTGAACGAGACCAGTCTGAAAAAACTGACACTGCAGCTCAAGTGCGGGGCAGCACTAAATTTTGTTCACCTCACACTAAGGACAAGTCAGGTAGAGGAAAATACACAATCTTGTCTCTGTCCTAGCATTACCTGCCTGAGCTCCATTTCTGTGGAAGTGTGCCTGTCTGAGGCCTCAGACATCAATTTTCTTCTTTAGCTCTTTTCTCAGTCAGATCTTGTTTAGAATCGATAGCTCCCCACTATCAGCCTTATTTCATGTATATTCATTTATTAGATTTTAAAAATGGAGAGGAAGACAACTTAAGAGAAAATATGGCTTTTTAATTGGAAGTCTAATATTTGAAATGCAGACCCTTTCTTTTGGCTTTAGTATTACTACATTACCAAACTCAGTTAAAACCATTTATGCTCCAGCTTGGCTTATACAATTCATAAGCAGACTACAAAGACCTAATGTCTTCTAAATGTCAGACATCAAATGGTGCTCAGACCCTTTCAGTCAGTCTTCTCAGATGGATCTTCCATAACATTGCAGCAGGACTGTCAGGTTTGGGCTCCACTGAGCTACAGCACAAAATGATTTCCTGGAGACTTCTGACAGCGGCCTGGTTCCATCACCCTCCTGTTTCTGCGTGGAAAGGTGGCCACCTCATCTACCCAAGGTAGCTTGGGTGGCATCTGCACGGCTGCCATCCTGTTGGGCTGTCTGGGTTGTGGATTTGTCAGTCATTCTTGCAGGCTTTAAAATTCATTTGTGAGTTTTGGTCACGATGTGAGAAATGTCTTGTCCTCCAGAGAGCCTGCTTGTAATTTGGATGTTTGGAGGAAAAGTTTGGCAAAACTTGTGCCCAGAGACCTGTCCTTAACGATCAGGTTCTTCCTTCCCATTGCTGCTGTGCTGCACACCACAATAAACAGGAGTATAAAGCCCCTACACCTTCCAGGAAACCTGAGTAAGTGAAATAACTCTTTGTCAATAAGGAAGGCTATATTTCTTTATTGATAGTGATCCTTTCCTCAGGAAAGGAGCAGAGGAGTACCGCTAATGAGGTGAAATGAGCATGTTTTCATACTTCTTGCTCATGAGAAAGCCTGTACATAAATAAACATGCTGGATGTCATTACTCCTCTTTGTAACTTGGTGTGCTTTTGCATGAAAAGATCACATCAGGCTGCTCTTAATGTAAATCTGTGTGGACGCTTCCCCTCTCTTTCTTTTAAAATGTCCAGCTCAACATTGGGTGCATGCTTCCTCTTTAATTGAGGCATAATCTTTTGTTTTCTTTAGGATCATTTGGGCCTTCCTCAGCACTGCAGTGAGGAAAATGTGCAAGCTTTGTCTGTTCAGCTGGCAAAGTGTTTGGGGGAGCTGTGTGGGGTGATGGGGTGGGTGGCTGAGTGATCCAAGCAGGCCGGGTTTAGCCTCTGTCTTCATCAATGACCCTTATGCATTGGGAGCATTGACAGAGTCCATGCTGGAGGTCTGATGAAGTTGGTTTTATCTGAGGAAGCCCAGCAACCTAAGAGAGGGCAACTCCACCGCATGTGGCTCCTCTAAAGCCATACGTGTCCTGTATATGGGATGAAGAATAAAGATTTTTACAGTGGCACTGCCTGTGGGGGAAATGCGTGCCTGTCTCGATAGTTCTCTTAGAAGGTCTCAAGAAGGACCCAATGAGCATGAACAGTTAAAGAAGCCCCTGGCATCTAGGTGCACTGCAGTGTCTCCACCAGGAGCTAGGCCAAAACTTTTATTGTAGCATCAATTACTGAAATGGGCCAGCACAGCTCTCCCTTCTCAGCAGCCTTTTTCCTCTTGGCTAGGGGGATAGTTTCAGGGTCTAGGGAAGAGGCACGCTTCTCTACCTGCTATTTGGTAGAGGCATCAAACGCGTCAAGCACCAAAGGGAAAAGTCTTTTTGTTGCTAAGCATTAAATCCACCTGCTGGGCAAGCTTTCAATGATGTTGGAAGCTCCTTGCATGTCAGACTGGGTAGTAAAAGACAGTTTGAGGCATTTTTTTTAAACAGAACTTGCAAAATAGGGTTCGGTGCAGTTACAAGTTATCTTTTCCATCCATGTTGAAAGGGACTCTGCTCTGGAAGCAAACGTGCATACAACATAGCAGTAGTCTGGGTAGCTCCAGGGCTGGCTGATCTGCACCCGCACCTTGGTAGTCCCGACTTCAGTGCAAGGTGCCCAAAGTGAATCTGAGAGTCTTTGTATGTGTGCAGGATTAATCTTTGCAAGTCCTGCTTTGCTGCCTTTAGCACTCAAGCAAACCTTGTATATCTTTGCTCTCACGCATGCACCCCTGTGGTTATAATGGATATATTTCCATAGAGACTCGCACAATGGTGATTAACGCGAAGCAAATACATTCACCTTTTTGTCCTCTCTTCTCTGTAACATACCTATCCATTGTTTAACTGAGCTCCTTAGGGCGGGGTTTCATCTGCTTGAATTACTGGAAAGCATCTGGCAAATAATGGATGCAAACGTGTACAAACAGTGATAAGCTTCACTTGTTTTAGTCTTCCTCACTTTCAGTGCTTTCTGCTCAGGCTGGGAATCAAAACTGGAAAATGTAAAACTTCCTAAATCAGTATGTTATTTCAAAGTTCCAGAGAAGTGGCCCTGAACTCACGACTCTCAAACCTCCTGTTACCCACAAAGCCTTGAGAAAGCTGATGCTGACCAGGAATGCTGAGTTGCATCTTCCTTGCATCTTGTGCTTTGCTGCTGCTGCTTGTGGCCCCCATAGGCTAAGGATCAATGCGTGTGCATTTCTGTGAAGTCTGAGTCTGCATTTAGGTAAAGGCTTACACCATTGTTATACCTAAACTGTTCTGGTTGGTATATTTTCCTGTACTTTGTTCATAATCTGTTCTGATTCTTTTCTCCCTGAGACTGATAATGAGCACCCCCAATACCTTGCACCTAAACTAGTCTCATGCTATGGCTCAACCTGAATAAGGGCTGCCAGACCTGCTCTTCTGGTTAGATCCACCTTAACAAAGCTCACATGGAAGTTTATCAGCACAAGCACAAAATCTGCTCTCTTCTGATGTGATAACAGATGGTGATAATGGGTAATATCAATGCTGTTTTACTCATTTATCCAAAAAAAATATGCTAATGTGAAGGAAAGAGATGTGAAAAATATTGCAAGGATGGCCGTAATGAAGTTTCTCCCAAAACAGTAGAGGCTGCATAGACTGGTAATAAGCTCACCTTCTTGCTAAGCAGGTGATGCTGCTAAATCTGCAAAGGCTCTACTCGTAAGCATTCCTTTAGGAGTAAAGAGCTCTTCCTGGGGAGGTTGAAATAATGATCAACTGGGGCTTTTATTCAGAATTTAAATTTCACCTACATCTTTGCCTAGGCTATATAAGAATCCAGGCACTATTGAAAGCCTCTGGAGACCTGAATGCAGATCAGAAGACCTGAATCTGAAGCCAGCCAAGAGGCAAAGGGACTCAGGAGAAATCTAGGCAGCCTGAATATGCTCTTTAGTGGCTATTCACATCTCATAGGTTCTTTAGCCAACAATTTACATCCAAAAATGTAATATCCTCCTCCATTCTTTCTCCTCTTTCTCTTCAGTCCTACAGCCCTTACATGAACTTTGAGTAATTCCCATCAAAGTCAGCTGGTTTGCTGAGTGAAGTTCAAATCCCTGTTGGCTCTGTGTAGCACAGCTTTAAGTCCTGGTAATAAAAGAGATCGGGGAATCTGCAGAGAATTAGCAAACCACAGGCCAACTCCATATCCTGCCTCCTCAGCCCTTTTCCGAAGAAAAGGTAACGTGCTGTCCAGTGTTCCCAAGTCCAGCAGAGAGACCTTAAAGCATGCCACCTTTCAGCTGAAGATCCACCCTGAGAGCCTCTTTCCTGAAGTCTCAGAATAAATTGTAAAGGAACCCAGGTGCTCCAACTCTAGTGGGGAGGTTAATGAAATATCTTCTCAAGATTGACAAACTTCAGAGCATCCCTTTGATGCTCTTCTGACAATAGTTTCTGAGGTACAGATTATACCTGGACATAAATCCTTCACTGGGAAATGAAGCCACTATTTTGTACTTACCAACTCTAAATGCAGAAAGAGGCAATTTTAAGTGATATACTTATCAGGCTTAGCTTGAGCAATGATTCAGGCTTCCAAGAAGGATACTACGTAAGTAGTTTTATTGCTCTAAATGGGTTTAAAATTCACTCCTTATCAAAGCATCAAGGTCCCTAAACATTTACTTAATCAAGATTATTAGGCTTTAGCCTAAGCTGATCTGTTCCTAACTCGAATACAGAGCTTTTTAAGTGAACCTGGTTGCTGCTCAACAGAAGAGGGCAAGTGTCTCAGAAATAAATTAGCTGTTGCAGTTATTTTTCTGGGCCTTAAGCTGCATTTGAATTGCAGCTGGGCCTTTTCTCCCTGGAATCTAAGTGCTTCTCAGATTTGAAGTGACTGGATTTTTAGTTGTCCTGATCTGGCAATGTGTGTTGATGCAAACACCTTAGAGATGAACGCAGTGAACTAGATCAGAAAGCCCCTCTCCTGAACTTTTCAGGGACCTTGCCAGAGAGACTTGAAAGGAAGGATTTCAGTTCAGGTCCGCTTTATTGATGTGTCTGAACTGCATCACTTATTCTGACCAGCTTGGAGCTGGGGAATTGATAGCAATGTGAATCAGTGTCTGGATCCAATATCCGTGGCTTAAGATCAGCTCACAGAAATACAGGCATTTCTGAGAGATATCGTACCAAGGGACGAGACTAGGAAACTGCCAGCTCTAATGCTGCATTTTCCTTCTCTCTACTAATTGTTTTAGGTAATGAGGGAGACGGAAGCACTTATGATGTTTCAGCCTAGAGGGTTGAATCCCAGCAGGGTTGACTCAGCTATTTGTCTTTGCAAAACAGATAAGCTTGGTGGTGTGTGTAGTAGGAAAAGAAGAAAATGCTTTCCATTATGAAAAAGCACAGTGATTGAACAATGCTTATAAATATGCCATCCCCTGCAATTAACAGGGAAAATACATTATTAGAAAAGCTTCATGTATTTGGAATCCCTATTATAGCAGCTTTAACCAAGCTGAAATAAAATAGTAATATTCGCAAAGTAAAGGAATTTGCAGAATAAGGAGGGGAAGCTGCTCCGTAGTGCCTGTGCTGCAGTCCCAGCCTTGCCGCAGAGCCAGCGATGCTCAGTGTGCACGTTGTTGGCTCGGTGATAGCTCCCGCTTCGGCTTTTTAATTTCCTCTGGCTGGAGGCGTTGCAGGAGATTATCTTGCATCTTTTCATACACGCTGCTTTTATTTACTTTTCTAAAATACTTATTTTGACATAATGGATGCTCATTTTCTGGCGCTGTGACAAACGTGCTTTTGGTGACATGCAGAGCCGCTCGTGTGGTGGGGTGGTGCTTTGCATCCATGGCGCGGTCTCATATTGGTGCTGAGCAGCGATTTCACTTTGTGAGCGAACCAGGGTAAGGGATAACCTTGCAGAATAAATACAACTGGATTGAGAACTTGCTGCTCAGGGAAGGAAACGGTGCTGGGGCCGTGCTGGTGTGAAGCCGCGTTGTGCAAGGCGCTCCTTGGCTTCTGGCAGGGTGGAGGCATGGCTTCGCCTCCTCCTTGCCCCCCGCTGTGGTTATGGCTCATGGCAGCTCCCTTGCGCCTGCAGGGTCTGTGCGCTGGCAGTGCCAGGATGGCAGCTGGATGCCAGGGAAGAAACGAGCCCCCTGTACCTGCCTGCTCCTGCGGGCTTGGCAGCGGGCTGGCCGCAGCCTGGGCTCTTTCCTAGTGCCTGGGGGTTTCTGCGGTATCTTTCAGGAAGATTTTTTTCAATAGAATTTACTGTATTTGTCTCTTGCGATTTTTGACTCCACTGTAGGAAGATGATGGTGTTTTTCTAGCTACCATCTTTCTCAACAAGATGCTGTAGGTCAGAGGCAAAGGCCTTTTCCCTATATATATTTCTTTACAAATATCCCATTCTGGTTATGTTCCCTCTGTCCCTGAGTGCTTATGTCTCGTGCATGTTTATTTTTTTCCTCTATTTCCTTTAGGGACTTGCAGGAATGTGTCTATTTTCAATGGGGAAAGGCACCATTGAAAGAAGTGTCATGTTTACCCTTTGACTCTTGTTTCTGGAAAAAAAGAAGAATTTCCAGGGAGGACTGGTGTGTCATTAGGGGAATCCGCTTGATCTGTCCCTATAGTTTTCATGTTTTATCCTCGGGGGGGATTTCTTACTCTAGTTGGAATTGGGGATTGACATAGCTGTTAGTTATTCTTAGCTACTTTTGAGAGAAGCCAGAATTGGTGGTTTCCATTACTCATTTCCCATGTTGACCATATAAAGGCCACGGCAAGGCACGATGCTGGCCCTCAGCATATTGCCAGTGTCCAGGAATCAGGGTGGAGGACTCTCCCCACAGGCTGTACATTAAGGGGAATTCCTTTTCATGGGTGAAGGTTCACATTTTTCCTCTGGGGCTTGGGAATCATCCTGTTCTCTCATCCAGAGATCAAACTATGCTAGGCAGCTTCCTCAGTTTTACCATACCTGAGGCTCCCAGAATTTGATACTTTCAAATCTGAAGCTCAGCCACTGAACTGCAATATGGCACGGCTTGGCGTTAGGGGTAGCATCACCTTGGGCATATGGAGTAGAAGAATCAGTGGATATAACAAAAAAGTTAGTCTTACAGAGTAAAACTAATACGAAGCTTAAATAATTTTTATTCTCTGTTCCAATTGTTTGGGTTCCACAAAACTGTGGTTATTTCTGTTTTCCTTTTCTCTGTTGCTTTTCACTTTTGCCAGCTGCTTTCGTTCTTGTGGCATTCCTGGTACGAAAGGAAGGGCAGGCACTAAAAGGCAGCTTCAAGGCTGTGTGTGAAAGTCTTCCAGTCCAAGCTTGCAGGCAGAAATGGCATAAGGGTTGGATGAGTATTCAAGTGCTTTACTTCTGTGAGCCTAATGATCAGTGCTGTGTCATCGAATCACAAGCTGTATGGAACATCCATCTGAGCAAAGACGTTACTTGCTCTTTGAAATCCTAAGCACGTCCTAAAGTAATAATGGCATTAATAACAGCAAAATAGATAGAGATACATATTGTTATGGAGATGGTCTCTTTAAAACAGAATAGGGTGACCATGGTAGAGAGAACCCTGTTGCAAGGTGATAACTTGGTATTATTGTTTGGTTTTGCTATTGCTATCTATATCTTGTAGCTTTGGGTGTATTTCTCCTGCTTCTTTATTGCTCCTTGAACTTTTTTGTCCAGAACATATCAGGAGACTCTCAGACGAGTCACATTATTGATAGCTTAGTGGCACCCTAGCACTCGCTTTTATTGCTTGACACCACCAAAATTTGCTGGAACCTACCGGGCAGAATTGCTTGATGACACCACTGGCTGACAGAGGGCAGATGTTGGAGTCACCCGTGTGCTAGGACGGGCCGTGAGGCAGTGCCAGCTCCGTGCAGGTTTGTCTGCACAGCCACCGCGGGGCTGCTGCTGGCTGGAGGTGAGTCGCGTGCGCTCAGCCGCAGCCCTTTGGCAAGTGTGTAATTCTGTTGTACTAAGCTGCGTACTTAGATCCAGAGAGCTCTTACTCCTTCCCTTTCCCTGCTCCAAGTGCACAATGCTGCGGTTTAAGGGTATCAAGCCCTCTATACTGAAAGGCAAGCACGTAGGGCAGCAGAGTGACATGAAGCTGAGAGCCATACAGGGTGGCTTCTGACATGGAGCACAGTTCTCTGCTATCGCCAGTGTCCAGCACCATGCAGAGGATGTTTTTTCATTGTGTACATTCCACAGAAATTGTAAGGAAATTTCGAGAAATACGTATAAAACTGAGAAGCTCACCAAAAGAACCACATGCTTTAATAGGTGATAATTCTTAGTGCTTAAGAAAGGAAGAAAATTTAGTGAGAAACCACCATGAAACTGCTGGTGTCCAACATACCTTTGTTCTCCTGTCTTACTGCCCATGCAGCTCTCTATTTTTTTCATTTTGCTCTCTTGTATTCTTTCTAATTCCTTTTAATGACATTATTTACCTGGATCTGTGGCTTACTTAACAACTGGGAGCCACAGAAACTGGCAGGTTTGCTATTTTCTAGGCTTTAAGTGAATCAGAATGAAAACCGATACCTCTTGTAGAAGCGAAAGCCCCGTCTCGTCGAGAGTTTCCTCCAGCCAGTTCGGATCCAGGTCACCTCTGTGGCGAGCTCAGCACACGTGCCAGCTCTGCGGGGCTGTGAATAAGGATGTCTGGGGGGAAAAAGTGGGACATGAGCTCAGTGAAAACACTTCAGATTTTCTGGAAGTGCAGAATGGAAGAAGTGATAAATACTTTACATTAAAAACAAAAAAACAGCAGCACTAGTTTTGTTAATTTAAGTAATTTTTCATGCAGTTAATGTTTATCACAGAGCAAGGACTTCTGGTACAAATGTTCAGCTGGTAAAAATTAGTGTATTTCTGTAGCCTAATGAATCTGCTCTGACTTATTCCAGCTCAGCATTTGACTTCCTACAAATAACAAAATTGTGAGGTGGAGATGTAAGGAAGGAATTAGCCAAACTGCAGCTTGCAGAAATCACTCTGCTGTTTTTTCAAGAGTCCTGGATGCTCAAGACTAGAATTGGCCAAAACACTTACAACAAACCATATTAACAGCTTACTGCCTCCATAGCTAGGTAGTGGCACATCAGCCCCACTCTGCCCTCAGCACGGTGGCCGTTGGGCGATGACTCGAGCGCAGCTCTGAGGGGCCGCGCTCCAGCTCCGGGCCTGAGTCTGTTTTCTGTCCCCCAACCCGCAGTGTGCTTGGTTGCCCCAGGGATGTGGGATCGCTTCTGCTCCCTGAGTGGGCAACTGAAGCATTTTAAGTGTGAGGATAATTAATAACATACTGCCCTGTTATGCTAATGGCAGCTGCGGGTGTTTGATGTTTCTGGAAATGGGACCTGTGTAGAACACCGGGCTTTGTTAACGTCGTAGCGCTGCGGAACTTCCATTGCTGACAAAGCCCCCGTTGTACTTGGCGCTGTACAAACTCAAGAGATGTGCCCTGCTCCACAGCATTTACAATCCCAGTACTTTGTAATTCTATTGTTAAAAAATTACAATGCATCATGCCTTAGAACTGTGTAACAAAATGTTCATGAAGCAGAAACCAAGATGCACTGAGACACAGAGCCCACTTGAAAATCCTACATCTGTCTGAAACACTTGACCTACTTTGTACAAACAACCTTCAAGGGTACTGTCATGGATATAAATCCGAAGGGGTAGGGAAAAAAGATTGCCTTTTTTGTTTGCTTGCTTTCAGTATCTGAAATCATTTTGCAGGCAGTTTTACATCAGAGCTCTTTGCTTCTCACCCTCATGATGTCCATTGAAGAAAATTATTGGCAATGAGCTTTGATGCATGAAGCATCTTTTAAAGTCTGTTGCTATATAAACTGATTCCTATTCATGTGTACTGTGTCTATAAGCATGTAAAATGTGCTTGTCTTCTTGTTTTCATAAAAGTAATTCACAACATCCAATTTATCACATTTTTCCTGGCTATCATTCACTTTGTTTTCTTTATGTTTACAGGTCATTGTGACAAATAGGTTTGCACTGGTTTTTGTGTTGAGTAGGCATGGGGATTTCAAATTTGCCAAAAGAAATGTACTGCTCATTTGCCTCGGAGAAGCTACATGGGTGAATCACGTTCCCATCTATCTCTTTTTCTACAGAGCTCATATCGAGTTAGGGTTTGCACTGAGCTGCCTCTGAAGTGGTACAGCCTCCATTTGCACCTGCTGTAGACAGAAGCAAAACACCCCAAATAGAAAAGAAAAAGGTAATTTTAGAAATATTTCTCAGATGTTTTTGGCCAAAAGAATTAAAAAAAAAAAAAAGTGTTGGGTGGGGAGGGAAGACTCACATGTGTCACCACAGTCTTCTGTAGCAAAGAAAAATACAACCTCCTGACTATTTGTTTCACTTCAAAAAATTTTTTTTGGCCTTTGTATTTTTCATGGAGGCATAAATCGCTTGGTTTGTCGCTCCAGAGCTTTGTAAAAAGCTCTGAATGCCTCCCAGAGATGTGTTAGAGACCAGGAAACTGAAGCTTGAGGCTCTTGAGATGAATCTGTAGCTGAGAAACTTGAAAATATCCATTAAGAAACATAGGTGCTCTACTTCATTTAATTAAAGGCAGTACTTAGAATGAGTGAATTGGCTGTGTGAAATCTTTTATCTGTCATGTTTTTGTAAAGAAATGAGACAATTTAAAGGCATGCTAATCTTTCCCATTATTCTGAAGCTAAGCTTTCAATAAGAAAAACTGCCTTTCAAATGCAAGTGTCATAGTTAACACCTCTTTATAAAAGATAAATGATAATGGAAGAGGAAAACAATTACCATAGTACTTTCAACCATGACGAAAGCCTTTGTGGATGAAGTGGAGGTTCTCAGTGAAAGATCATAACAGACAATGCATCATAAACCAAACAACCAAGAATGAGGAAAAGCTAAACTTAACAAATTTTTTTTTCCTTTTATTTTTATTTCACTTGACTTATTTTCCTGGGGCCGTCAAAATTGATGCTTCTGGTGGAATCGGCATGTTTCTGACATGCTGTATCTTTTGCTATCAGAAATGTACTTTTTCAAAGAGATTTAAGAACCTGCCGGAGCTCTGGATCACCCTGTGGAGAATCTTCTTTCTCCCCGTTGCCTCTAAGGCAGGGAAGCTTTCTCAGGGCAAGGCTGGTTTGATGTCTCTGTTGTGCCCTGCTTTGCAATGTTTGAGCTGAATTTTTCAAGCAACCCAGTGGGGATTCCACATTTTGGCAAGAATTGGCCATAAAAATACCTTAGACCCATTTGATGTTTCCAGCCTTTATATCTTTCATTCTGTTATCTCAGTGTGCAGCTGGCAATGGCAAGGGTCAGTCAGAAGGGCAGATCCAGCAGAGCACTCTGCCATATGATTGTATTTGAACAGTAAACATCAGCATCTTCAAGTCACAGGAAATAAGGCTGATGTGGTCAAAGCAGTGAGCCCCAGTGCCTTGGATTCAGATGGTGGGTCTGCCCCAGAATCCTTCTATGACCTTGGAACATACCTGACTTGCTGTGCATACCAGTACATAGCTGTATTTTCTTTATATCTTTGTTTCTGCTGAATTCAGAAAGAAGTTTTGAGGACCTTGTGAGACATTTCTAACTGCAATAAAGCATGCAGTTGTTTGTCTGCAGGTTTCCTCAACCACTCCAGTTTTCTGGGCGGATTGGTAATGTATGGAAGTTGGTCTCTGTCTTGAAATAGATGCATTTGGGAGCTGGAGCGTGTCTGAGGCTGGTGCTCCCGTAACAGGGAGAGGTGGCAGTGCCTCTGGGGGCCTGCCTGGGCTGTGTCAGGGGCTGGACTTGTGGTGTGCACGCAGTCCAGCAGGTTTACCTGGAAGCCAGGTGTGCCCTTCGGACATCAGTGGGTCATGTTGGCTTCAATACGTTCAGCTGCTTAGGTCGCTGGGGTGTGAAGTGTGGCTCCCGGATAAGGAGTCTGTAGGCTGCCCATGAGGGATTCAAAGGCTGTGCAGGTTACAGGACAGCTGCTGCTGTGTCTGCTCATCAGCTGTAGTCGTATCTAGGGTCTTCCTCTGTCCCTTAAGCTCCTGCAAGAATCCTATCTTTAGTTTGTGCAAATTGGGAGGTACAATACAAATAAATTAACTGATTATGCAAATGTGTAAACAGTTGTGATTTCCTCTGACATTTCCTCAGTGCAATTAGATGGAATGACTAGCAGGAAGGAATATTGCCATGTTCACTCATAGCCATGTGAGATCTGACCAATAAGACGTTACTAAAATAGTGCTTTCTTATCTCATACGTATTCTGGGAAGATTGATTAGTCTTTGCCTGTAATGTGCTGGGAAGTGTTATTTGCCATAAATGCTAAGTATTACTCTTACGGAGGCATCTGTGACTCAGTTCTTCAGATAGTTTTAAATAAATAAAAGCCTGTGTCATTAACAACAAAATCAAAAATCACAAGGGCTTACTGAACTACACATTAGCAGTTGACACATTTGATTTGTCAAAGCTCAAGTAATTAAAAGCAGTAGCTGGAAAAGATCCTAAAACTTCAAACTTCAGAAGAGGTCTGAGATTTGAAGCTCTGCAGGGCTGAGGACTCTTAGCATTGTAACAGAATGTTTTTCCTCCCTTTTCTTCGCAGCCAGGATTAATACTTTGGCTTTTATCTGACCTCCTGTCTAAACACAGGGGTATCTGAAACCATGTGAGCATGAAGGGTCTCTAAAGATTCCAAACAATGAGCAGTAAGTATCTGCAGAAACTTGCATGTCATCCCACGTACAGAGCTCACATTTGGAGGAGAGTTGTTACCTCCCTTCCTAGCATCATTAGCCTGGAGAATGACTGGGATGGGCTCAGAAGGCAGATGGTTTTATTTGGTTAGCGAAGCTTTGGTTGACATAGAAATGCCTCCAGGAACATTGCTTAGGTGACAAAGGCTGTTGAAGGTGCTGTACCATCAATCTCCTCATGGGATTCTCTCTGTAGCTAGGCTGAGATTTGCAAAGATACTAGTAGAGCTGGGTGGCCAAACTTCTTTGCAGATCCCATGCCTGCCAGGAAATACCTCATCCTCTGAGATACTGAGCAGCTGGAAAGGGCTACAGCCATGTGGTGATTCTAATGTGCATCCAGCCGGCGCCGCTTGCTGCTTTGTGTTGGCTTTGTGGACTTCTGCACTTCTCTGCCTCCCGGTTTGCATCCTTTACAAACATACCAAACAGTTAAGATCTAGTGAATTGTTTTTCTGTTTTAATTCCATTGATGAATTGACAAGCAGCAGATTCTTCAGTCTTTCTTGTGAGTTTTCCAAGTGAAGAGATAAGCTCAGCATCCTAATGTGGTATTGATCTGAGCCCTTTGGAATTTGAATTTACTTGACTTTGTAAAGTTTGCATAGGTAGGATATCTGAACATCAGATGCCTGCCAAGCTAGAGACTGGCCTGTTAGATCTGACTAACTCATAATTAATTGAGCTGTTAATGTGAGTATTTGATAAGAACACCTGGGGGTATTGGCACAAAAGGTGCTGGAGATGTGGAGTGACAGATGGATGCTCTCCAAATTTAAATCAGGTAGGTCTTAAACAATGATTTATAGCTGGAGAGAGTGAATGTAAAGTGATGTTATATTTTCCAAGTGAAGCAGTCTGATCTTTCTTAAGATCAAGATATAGGATGGCAATGATCTGAGTTGTCTATTAACAGCCTTCATTTCAGCTGAAATAGGCTTTTGTATTTTGTTTTTTTTTTTCCTGAGAGTCTCCCTAAGCAGTTTGCCATGACAAACCACATAATAGTACAGTTGATGGAGGCAACAAATAGAGCAGTAATAATGCATGTAATACCTCTGTATTGATCTTGGGGTACACTTTGACTTGCTAGCAAACTTCACACCCCTGGAAAATTGACTGCAAGCCCAGAAGGGTTTAATCTCTAGTGACAGGTAGAGAGAACATGAAGAGCTGTTACTCTTCCTAAGTTGCATCTACAGAGCTCGTCGGTCAGGCGCTATTAGGATTTTTATAGCAGCTGTAGTGATGTGTGTTGCAGCATGTTCTTGTGTTAACCAGGCAAGTTAGCAGCACCTCTCTTCTGCAGTGTGACAAATGGAAGTGGAGAGAGAGGATCAGCTTTCATTTAAGGGATGCATATCACTGGTGAGGCTAAAGCGTGCAGGGGCTGGAAACGAATGGCATGGTATGTTTGCCTGGTTGCCTCCTCATTCTCTGCTAATGAAACAGCTTTCCAAGTGCATATGCTTTTTTGGTTATTGCTTACTGCTTTTGGAGTTAACATCCACCAAGGGAGTGGATGCAAACAGTGTTGTGTTATCACAAACTTCCTTCTTCCTTCGAAGCCTGGACTTGCCGTTGCTGATTCCTTGTCATCCTGGGCTGCTCTAGCTTAATTTGGCACAAGTCAGAGCTGAATCTGGCCCTTGAACCCAAGCATGTGCTTTATGAGAAGAGAACTGACAACCTCCACACAGACTGACTTACTACGTGGGTGGAGGGGAATATACAGCAAAAACTTATTATCTTTTTATTACATCATTCCCAAATATTTTTAACCTCAGTTGTACTAAGATTGTACCCAGAGCTGATTGAAACACCTGTTTTAACACATTCTTGGCTTGTTTTGCTCCTCAGACTGGAAAATTCCTCTGGGGAATGAATGCATTACTTGAGGAGGAGGGTGTAGGAAACAGAGGTTGTGCAATGCACACTGAACGCTGCATTCCTTTTCTGCACAGNTATAGCTGTATGTGAAAGCTTGCTGCAGGTCAGTGCTAAGGCTGGAAGTTTTACTATTTGCTTTCTGACCAAACTCATCAGATGCTGAACCACCAGAAACATTCATCTACTGGGTCAACTTTCTCCCTTTGTGTCTGATTGCTGTTGAAGTTAAACCAGGGTCTGCCCATCCAGTTAGGACTTTGTGCTGTCACCGTTCAGAGAGGATCTGAACTAA
Organism: Anseranas semipalmata; assembly: GCA_013399115.1. Classification (NCBI taxonomy): domain Eukaryota; kingdom Metazoa; phylum Chordata; class Aves; order Anseriformes; family Anseranatidae; genus Anseranas; species Anseranas semipalmata. The sequence goes on along the minus strand of VXAA01004202.1, from coordinate 105,050 downwards.
CCTCTGTGCTGTTGTGAAGAATATGTTAAAGTCGAGTTTCCCTGCCAATTTCCTCTCAATTGCTTTTGCGTGTTCTGTCTGTATCAGCAAACCAAAGACATCCAATTCCACTGTAAAGAATATTCTTGTTTCACAGGCGATTGTTAAATGTACTCACTGTCGGATGCGCTGTTGTATGCTAAGTGACATAGAAAGGGAGTTGGTTTTTTGGATTTAATCATGTTCATATTCAAGCCATAGTAATTTTTTATTCACTTGTGAATAAAAGACTGATTCCATCTTATCATGGGAAAAAATACTGTCTCAATAGAAGATGAAAAGTAGTATTGTGGAATAGCTTAGGCTGGTTGTGAGGGGGAGCATCAGGATGTTTCTGGTCCAGCCCCCCAGCTCACAGCAGGGCTAAGCTTGAGGCTAGGTGGGGTTGCTCAGGGCCTTGTACCATTGCAGTTTGAGTGTATTTAAGGATGGAGTCTCTCTGGCCAATCTGTTCTTGTACTTACTCGCTCTTATTATTTTTTCCCCTTTTCCAGCTGGAATTTGCCTTACTGCAGCCTGTTCATTTTCTCGTGCTTCTTTGTGCACCTCTAAGAAGCACCAGGCTCCAACTTCTCAATACTCCCGTTTGGTGGTGGAAGACTCTGAGACTTCCCCTTCAGCCTTCTCTTTAGCTTCCCCTTCACGCCTGGGTGGAGCAAACTCGTCCTTCCCCACAGCTCTTTGTGCTTCATGTGCTCTAACGTATGGTCTGTTACCGTCTTAGTGGTCCTCTGCTGGCCTTGGTCCAGCTTGTCTATACCCTCGTTTTACTGACTTTGGCTTTCCCTCTGTGTGTTTGTGCCTGAGTCCCATTTTTAGCTTAATATAACTGCCTTAAGGCTCTCTTCTGTACTTTCAATTTTGCTGAAATGAATTTTAGCTCTACTCAGATTACTTGAAATTCTCTTGCTTTATGCAGAAGCTGGAAGTGGAAGTAGAATAGGTGGGTATAAAGGTACTGAAACACACTGGTTCTTCTCAGAACTCGTTGCAAGCATCACAGTGAAGTAGGCATGAGCTTGCAGAAGTACTCTGAGTATTTGCACATATCCAAACGTACGCTGTTCAGATTTTCTTGTCAAATTCTTATACTCAGTATCCCAAATATCTCTTAATCAGATCAGAGCTACGCTGTACAGTTGACTGTCTTCTTATTTCCTCAGGCCCAAATGAAGTTGGTTGCTGTGTATCCTTCTCAGAGACAATTGGGAAAAAAATCTGGAAATCATTCAGACAAGGATGGAAAATATTTCCAGTTTCTTAAGTAGCTGTGACAGTTTTCACATGAGTGCTTGCTTTCGTCCGAATGCCCTCGCTCTTCTTTGGCCTTTCAGTGCTCATTGTTTCCCCTCATAGAACCATGTCATCACCAGAAGCGCAGGCACTTTGGGGTATGTGTATCAGTGAGGTGGGAAGGCACTGTCTTCTACCCCAGATGTGGAATTTTGTTCTTTCATCTTGTTTCTTCCTGTAATATCCATGTTCACAATCCTGAAGCTGTTTGCATTGTTCCTCATCCATCTCCCCCCCTTTGGATGTGGTGAGTTTTTCACTAAGCTGCTCTCCAGGGTTGAAGTCTGGAGCACTCTTACTGATGCCGAGTTCCACAGCAGACCAAGGACTTACAGACCAAGGACTTGCATCGGTGTGTCAATGTTGCGATGTCCTGGTTTGTGAGCGTGCACTGCTGCCCAAGTGGCTCCATCTGGTGTGTGTGTGGCTTTGGGCACAGCCTGGCCAGCATCACAGCGTAGGTGATCCATGTCCACCAGCACGTTGGAGAGCATGTGCGAGCTCTCCGTCAGCAATCTACAGGGTCTCTGCACGGTCTCTTAGCTGCCCCCTAAGACACAGAAGGCAGGATCCTACTGAAGTTGTAGTACAAAACTCCCATTAGACTTGATTTAGGGACCTGAATCAAACTTCTATCTATATAACCTTTTTTCTGGCTTTGCTTGTGAAGAGTGGTAGAAGGTGCTGTTATTTTTGGAAGCGACTTTGGTCGTGTGGAGTTGTCTGTTAGGAGCTGAAATACAACTGTCTCTTATTTTAGCTGGAGACATTTCTGTATAAAAGCTTCTTTAACTTGTCACTGTATTGTAAATTTAGTTTTGGGGGTTTTAATATTGAAGTCTGCCCAGCTTTTAGTATTAGTGAGAGTGAAATTACATGAATGTGAAATGGAGGAGTTTAAATATTCAAAGGGCACTAAATGAATTACGTTTCATTCTCCCATTGAAGGAGCTGTTCTGTTTCTCTCCAACATTATGCCATACATACATTATAGCTTCAGACTAAGGATACATAATGCATTCAGGCACTATTTCCAGTTTCTTTTTTTCAGTTCAGTGTCTTGCATAGCTAAAAATCAATTTGTTATTACATGAATTGCTGCATTATGTCCATAATTTATGTCCATAAAGCCGTCTATGCAACTAGCCCAATTAATATTTTTGCACAGTATTTTAATCAAACATAATAGCCAGGCTGTTAAATATGACTACTCATCAGTATTTTCCAATGGACCTTATTTTTTGTGATTATTATTGCAATCCATACTTGTACCATTCCACTACTTTCGTATTGAAATGAAGTGTTCTCAGCAGCAGCTGAGAAAGGCTAAGAAGTGAGAATAGTGGGGAGATGCTGGAGACTGCCTTAGTGTCTTCAGTGAACAAACCAGTCCTTAGTAAGATGTTCAGCCCAACAGACAACGCTGAACCTGTCTGTGAGCAGTTCAGTTCCATTTCACTGGCCTTCTTGTTGTAGAAGGTTGCTAGATCTCTGGTTTTGGTCACTTTAAAGCCATCTGAAGCGTGGTTTGCTCCTTGCGGGACTGATGGAGATACCTGGGCCCTCCCTGTTCTGTAGTTTAGTCTAATTTACTCCGGTTTGCTGCAGTGTTCAGAGGGGTATGATCCGTATAGAGGCTGTGGCAAAGCAAAACACCCAAGCTCTCGGGCCTTTCCATTTCTCCCCTTCTCTTCTCACCCCGGAGATCAGGGCTGAGTTTACATAGGCATAAATCTACCAGTTCTGTGCAAACAGAGAAATACGAAGAGGTCGTTGTACCAAATCAGCTATTTTCTTTCTCTGGTGGAGCAGAGAGGCTCAGTAATGCATTCTATAAAAATAAAGTGTATACATTTTGTTTTATATTCTCCTGCAAAATAAAATGCAGTCAGAAAATACACTCTGAGAAGTAATCTCTTCTATCTCAAGGCAAAGAGGGAATGGGGCAAGGGGCTCTACCTGGGGGGTAACACACTGCAGAGCTGAGGGGTGATGGTGCCGTCGCTCTGCTTGAAACAACGGTAAAGCTGAATATAGAAATAAGTTCCTGGAGATTATCACAGTAGCAGTTTGCATTTTCACTACCAACTCTCTCAATCACTGTCTCAAGTAACTTGAGTGCTTTTTGGATGTGCTGAATCCATAGGCACATGTGTATGTGTGGCCAGTCGTAAATTGCAGAAAACCATGGAGAGAGCCTTGGTGGCCCGCTAGCCTGATGATGCACTGGCTATTTTAACCCAAGAGACTATCTTGACCAGCTTTGTTACACTTGTTTATCATTTAAGTGTAGCAAATATTAGGCTAAATTTTAAATATTTGTGTGCTGTTATTTGTTTGCATGCAGATGTGCATGTACGGGAAGCTTTTATCATTCTTTTTACCTACAGATTCCAGCACTCTTGTGGCATTGACTAAATATGGACTTGAAGGATTTCTGTGTTGCAAGTCTGTTTACTTGTATTCTTTCTCTTTTCTGTTTTCTACTCTTATTCCTGCTATTTTAGGACTAGAGAAAGAAGGAAGAGATGGAAGGTAAAAATAAAAAAAAGACAGGAGGAGAGGAAGATACCTATGTCCAACTTAGCACCTTCATAAAAAAAAAAAGAAAAATCCAGTTCAACTAAATTCTCAATTTGTCCAGTACCTCAACTTTCCATTTGAAAACAAAACCAGTTTTGACTTTCAGGAGATTTGGGGTTGCTATATTGAACCTTTGAATGAAAAAACTTTCTGTTAAGGTATACCCTTCTTGCCAGAAGGACCCTCTACTGAAAAGTTCTTGAATGAGAAACAATAGAATTGTGAAGTATTAACCTGCTTCACCAGCGTCGCCTCCTGCATGGAGGTTCCCCAGTCCACGCGCTGATCACACGTACTCTGGGTGAGCTCCTCAAACCCTTGCTGCTCCTCACATCCTCCACAGCTATAGATCTTGCATTAATTATAATATGTGGCCTTTTTACTTTCTTCAGAAGTCCTGTCACTGTGCAAATGCAGCCTGAGGGATGTTTCTTTTCCTCTCCCAGCAAAGATTGCATAAGGATTGCTAGCACGTGGATCCAGTGCGTGGTGTGCGGCAGCCAAATAATCATGGATTTAAGAGTCCCTCAGCACTCATTCACACGCCAGACTGTAACCGCTCTGATTTTCCCCTTTCAGCAGCTGCAATACCCAGGCACAATGGGGTGAGTTAAGGTTAAGGATGTCGTTTCAGCTTTAACTTGGAATGTCCTAGCTTTGATGGCCCCAAGCCAAATCCTTAACATTATTTTAATGTCGTTTTTCTTCTTCGTTTTATGTTTGCATACATTTAAAAACAGAGCAGGGGTTACTTATGTCACAGCTGTGCATACTTTCCAAGGCCAATGGATAAATACAGGCTTTATACTCTAAGAGGAAACTTTTCGTAGGACCCAAAATACAAGTTGGTTGAGAGTTTGGTTGGTGGTGACTGGCAGCTGGTGCAAAGAGCTCGCTCTCTCCCTTGATTTTGACGGAATTGGGCTGATTTATCTCTGGTGAGGATCTGGCCCTCTGTTCTTCTCTAGGCTCAGAACATTTTTCTGGCTACTTGATGTATATTTTTGTTTGTATAGAATTATCTCTCTTCCCACCCATTTCCCCTTCCTGTCTTTCCAGATTTAGGATTTCATTTTGCACAGACTGAATCTACTTATCTGACTTTTTTCTAAAGAAAAATATTTATTTATTTTTAAGCCAAACAAGTGCTGCATGTTTTGCATTGGTACCCAAGTGGCTGGGTTGAAATCTCAGCTGAGTGAAGTTTTTTCAATTTGCTTACTGGAATGTTCCCCACAGCTTGTCTAATTCTTCCTTTTCTGATCAGGATTAATAATGTGTTAAATGGTGTTTGTCTATTTTTTTCTGGTATTTAATCATTGAACCAATATCTCTGCTATGAAGCTTCAAAGTACAAATATGTTTTAGGAGAACCTTTCAAACAAATGTTTGGGGATTTTTAGGAGGAACATTTTTTTTGTTCTCATCCCCCCCCCCACGTCAAAACTTTCAAATTTTTCTTTTTCTTTCAAAGTTTGAAAAATCTGGAAGCCACCTTTTCTACTAAAACAATGTGGGATTCTGGTGGAGGTAGATCACAGGGACCCAACAAATACAACTTTTAATTCTAAATGTGTAGTTACAATGGCAAAAACAAATGATAGCAAGGCTGGTTGAGACTGCCGCATTGTGTACCTGGACCAACATTCAGAGAGATCACTGGAAAGTTTCCCACTGACCTTAATAAGCCTCGGGTCAAGCCTTAGACTTGTAAGATGAACTTTATTTCTTTGGCATCCCTCTATACACTGGGAAGCCATCTCATAAGCTTAGAAGCTCAGCGACAGCACATTTCCCCCCGTACTGTGACTCACTCTGGTTTCCTGTAGATCCCTCCAGAGCAGCGCAAGGTTTGAACGCGATGTTCATTTACAGATGCACAGCGCAGGTTCCACCCCGGCGCTCCTACGTGTGGTTCCTGTCCTCTGGGGCCGTGGGGAGATGAAACATTCATGGCTTTTTGGCCCCCCAGCGCAGCTAGCTGCAGAAGTGGATTTTCTATGCAGTCACGCTATCCCTGCCGTGCCCAGGCTTTTCAGGTGAGCACTAATGCTCAACCCAAAGACATAATTGCAGCATTTATGGTCAAAGTAATCCTGATTTGACTCCTAGCAGATGAATTTCGAAAGCATTCTCCTTCATGTCAGTGCTAGTACAGCAGTTACTGCATTCCTAGGGGGAAAAGATTGTTGCATACTCAGTTCTGTAGAAATATGTATTCTTATTAAAAATACATATTCTGTATTTCTGAAAGGGAAGAAGAGCACAAAGCAGCAAGAGGGAGGGAAGTCCTATTCTGAGCATCGCGAAGGTTTATTCCTTCTGGATGTTTTGTTCACAATGAATTCTTCCTCAGCCGAGAGCAAAGAGCTGCGTGAAGCGTGTAGTCCTGCCGGCACGCTGCTGTCCATACTGCGTGTGCCTTAATGCCCAACCCGGTAGCTTTCTGAGTGCAGGGGGTATATGCGGTAAGGCTTCAAGGGGCAGCTTCCTGCTTTGTTGGAAGGAAGCAGAAAGACATTTCATATCCTGTCAAGCTGAATGCTTTTGCTCTTTTTTCCCCTGCTGTCTGAACTGCTGCATCTTGTTTGAATGTAAAAAAGGGCTGAAGGTCCGAAGCCTGGGCGGGAGCAGGCGCAGCGTGGTGAGGCTGCACGGGCAGGCAGCTGCAGTTCGGGCTGGAGTTGTCCAGTCAGGCCCCTTCTATTTGCACCTCGGCACTGCAGTGTGCTGTCAGTACAAACATTTGCATTCCCCTTGCAAGCTCTGGAATTTTCTTTTGCTTTAAATGTGATCATCTCCCCCATTTTAATGCTGGTTATCCTTTGATGTGCCAGAGCAGATCCAGCTTGGCTCCTACCACCTTGCTTCTCTGCTCCGGTGCTCCAGGGCCCTTGTGAGCTGACCAGCAATTAGGACAGTAGCATCTACTGACATGCTTTGCTGTGAAATGCACCAAAACTCGGCCATTTCGAGTGCCAGACTGTGCTGAGAGCTGCATGGGGTTTGTGTGTGATGTGAAACTTTCTGTTCTGGGGGATACTGAGCTGAGGGTCATACCCGCTCTGGCAAGCAGATCAAAACCTCACTGCTTTTTAGTGTATGTAGTTGTCATATATGGAGCTCCTCTTCATCACCCAGGTATTTCTGTCTTTGTTAGAGCCACTGCTTTCCATGTCCTGACCAGGGAATTGCTTCAGAGGTGTGTTAGAGCTGGATGCAGATTCTTGTTGTTTGTACACAGATGTGCACATTCATGCCTGGCCTTGGAGGTTAATTCTCATGTTCAGTGTGCCCACTTCTGTAGGTACTTGAGTATGTCTCAGCAGTGAGCACAGGCTGTGTGGGGATCTGCATGTGGCACTTGCAACAAAAAGCGAGGAGGAGTCAGAGCAGGTAAAAGCAAAACGATCCAAAATAAGCATCACAAAACTGTTAGAGTTTTGCAGTTTCATTTCAAGGAGTTGAAGTTGTAATTCTTCTTCCCAATGGAAGAATTAAATAGTGTCAACAATTTTCCACAAAATAAAAAAGCTGCGTTTGGAAAAGCACTTTATTTCCCCATAAGAAAACTATTTATTCTGAAAAACAATTTCAGCCATCTCTGGTATGATGTGAGCTTCACTCTGCAATAACCTATAGTAACCTGAGTGAGTATACAGGGAACTAAAAATAATTATTCTTTCTGCTCTGAGATAGTGTATGTTTGTTGAAAAATAAGCAGAAGGCCATTATACAGGTGCAGGCAAGAAGGGCGTTATCTCGGTGCCATCCCTGCAGCAGGGGTGTTCACAGGTCCCTTACAGGGTGCAAATCGTTATTTTTTGTCTTCTGTGGGCCTTGCTCTTTAGCCTGAACGAAAAAGCCATCAGTGATGTGAGAGTGCTGCTTTTGAATAGTGGGATCCAGTACCAAAATTTGGGTAAATCCTAATTTAGGAGGCATCTTTTGCTGAGCGACTTTTTCCATGCATAGGGTTTGTGGGGGTGGGAAAGAGCATGTCTCAGATACTGGCTGGTGAAGTTATTGCTTCTCTTAGGCAAGAGAAATTCATCCTAAGTTACTGAATCCCACAGCAGTTCTTTCTGAAACAGCCACACTTCTGATGGACACAGCTTTTGCTGTTAGTAGAAACAAAGCTGTGGCTAAAGGCTCGAAACTAGGACTGAAAGGAAAACTAGGAGCATGAATTACTTGGCTTAAACTAATACCTCGTAGTAGAGAGCAGGAGTTGGAGTTGCATTTTCTTTGGGATAGGTGAGTTTCACTCAGGCAGCTTCCAGAGCAAAGGTGGTTTCTGGTAGATGGCTGCGCAGGAATAACTCCTGTCCTCAAGAGAACTAAATGGTACCATGCCAAACCAATCTCCAGTGGTGTTCTTAGCTCGAGGACGCAGGGCCAGGGTCACACTGCAGATACTTCAAGCAGGTCACTTCAGATGTAGATTGAGTAGTTGTAGTTCTTAGAGGATGCTGAACAGTATTGTGAATTAAGTCCAAGCCTGAAGAAAAGTTAGGAAAGAATTAACAAGAATACTTCTTCACATTTAGAAATTATTGTTCTCTTCAACAGTAGTAAACAGATGGTATACTTCTGCAGTATATATTTTTTTTTTGGTGGGGAAGTACCAATCATATGCTGAAATAGTCAAGCCAACACTTTTCGCAGAGTGAATCTGGTCAGATTTATGGCTACAGAGGGAGTATTTGACTTGATGACTAAATAAATAGCACAGCAAACTTGCCGTCATCGTAATCCTGATCAAAGCCCCAGAATTGTCCAGGAGAGGCGGATGGACTCACCCAGAGCTCCATCCGTTTGCATCAGTGATTGAAATGTATCAGAGTCAGAAGTTCAGTGGATAGAGAAATGACTCACTTCTTTTTTTGACTAACAATAAAGTCATTCAGCTGAAGTGGAGACAAGTCATATCTGATATCATATTTTTATATCCTTTTTGCTTATTATAATTTATTTTCTTCAGATTGATATTGCACAGAGAAATATGATGCATTGTTCTGAAATTAAATTTGAATCTGTATCAAGGCAATTTAATCCCACTTGGAGTTGGTGCATAAAGGAGTGAACGTAACCTTCAGTAATTCCCTTGGTCATAGTTGGCTTTTTCTCGTGCACAACAATTTAAAACAAAATCACTTTCTCTAATGAGAGACTATAAATTATTACTTTAATGAGACTCGTGACGTTTGAAGAGTTGAATTCCCACATTCCTCTTATCTGTAAGCCTGGGTACCTCAAGGGATGGGGAAAGAGCTACAGTGCTGAATTTCTGTTATAACATCGCTTAGTATTAAGATGATTAGTACGATATCATTAAGTCCCAGTTGGGAATCTGGACTTCAGTATGTTGACTATTGTTTCCATCTAATGCAAGAGTCTTTAAATGCTTAGAAGTGAAACAAGAACTGGGAGGGGAACTTGGACCTGCCCAAAACCAAAGAGCAATGCGGTGACATAGTTTCTCAGTTTCTCCTACAAGTACACTGCTTTGTGTTTCAGTAACTTATTTTTCATAGAGAACCTGACATCTACATTCTCTCTTGCAGAAGTGCTCTTTGGAAAGGATTGTTTACATATTTCTCTGGATAACTAGCAGGTTGTGATGTGGTATAAACAAGCAAGGATCAAAAAGCCAAAAGTGATCATCGTGAAGTCAGTTCTGATATTCTGTAGCGCAGACCGTGGTAGCTCCCCAAAGTGAATCCTCTCTGGTCAGAGAAATCCTGGGGAGAGGGTAAGAGGTAGCAGGAGTCCTGATTTGATTTAGAAATTGGTAAAGTGCAGAATCCAGCACAGCCTTTCGTCAGTTATCCTCATGGTTAGTGTCCATAATGCCCTCCAAAATCCACTTTTTCCATTTGGGTGTGTTTAGTGTGTGCTTCCAGGTGTCAGCAGGTCTGGTGCCTGGTCCCCAGGCGTGGATGCTCTGTGCCCTCATGTAAGGGGTGAGTGGGAGCAATCTGGGCTGGGTGTCCTCAGGCTCCATGTCACAGCTGGTACTTGGCCTCTTTTGGGGCCACCCCGAGTTTCTCTTTTCTTGACCTCACCCTGCAGCATGTGCATGAGCGAGCCGGAGGGAAGGGCTGCCTGCAGCATCCCTCCACAGCTGCCGGGCCTGGCTGGGGATCGCTCTCACCTGTGCAACTGTCCTGGGCCGTTCTCATTTCAGATGTTTCTGGAAGTCAGCTCAGATGGGTCCTGACCAGGAGGACAGAGTTTGTGTGGTGGGATGTGGCCGCGGTATCGTTACCACCAGTGAGACAAGCACAACGTTGGAATAAAGGTCATTATGTGGGTGATCTCTGAAGAAATACGGACTTGTGGTCAGAGAGGCTTACGCAGCTATAAGGAACCACAACGCAAGCACACATATATATTTAAATACACATTTACATACTAAATACATAGCACTCAAGCATTGCATTGATCATGCAATTCCATACTGACTATCCCAATATATTTTTTCATGACACTTGTGAAATCAATCCTAAGTAATGGGTAAGGGTACAGAATATGACTGCTAGGTTATTCTTTCTTGAAGAAAGGCAGTTTGTTTCATTTGTTCTCGCTAAACTCTCTAGTTGCTGGTATGGTATTGAAACAATTTAATGTATTGGCATATTTATGAACCAGCATGTGTTCTCCTATACCATTTCTGGTTTGAGTCAAATGTATTGCTGCTCCTTCACCTCTGCCAAGGCTAGCCCAAGGCAGAGCTGTCTCAGCAGACCTCGTGTATGTGTCATCTTTTCAGAAGGTGTGTTCTCTGTGATGCGGACTTTCATTTATTATGTATTTATACAGCCCTTAGCATCATGGAAATCCTGATCTGATTTCTAGCACTTGAGCAAAATAAATGTTATGTAATAATCATTGTCCCTTGGTGCCTTTCAGGCACTTGAAAATTTAAGTAGACTAGATTCTTAAAAGAAGGTTAATATGAAAATTAAGTAGAGTTGTTCTGCATAGAGACGGTGTTTCTCAAATGCTTTCAAAACCATAAAACAATCTGCGAGTAGCCAACAAAAATGTGTGTTAACAATGGCCAAATTAAACAGTGATTCAGAATTTGAATTAAAGGTCATAAAACCCCTGTATGCATTAATCATGGAGCTCTGGAATTAATATTAATAGCACCTGATAGCTGTTGAATACACTTTTTTGCTTAATTTTAAGCATTAATAAACATTAAGGTTTACCTCTATAAATACTTTAGAGCTGAAAAGCTGTAATAATGGCTAAGCTGGATAGAAGTGTGGGCTATTAGTGCCTATTCTTTTGAGTTAGGTATATCACTAGGGGGACTCAGATTGGTGTGAAAAAAAAGTTTTGGGAAACCACATTTGCAATATTTCAAAGAGCTATATATCTTACAGTAAGGATCTTGCTATACCAGACTTTAAGATACTTGTGAGAAAGTTAAATTTTCAAACTACTACTACAGTTATCAAAATGATTTCTACAAGAAGGTTATATTAGGACATTTTCATTTTGACCTAACCCAGCTCTCAAGAAATTCTTAATGGGCAAGATCTGGTGTGTGAGATAAATGGCAGCTGTTCAGAATGGATGGCTTAGTGACTAATTTGGTTCTCGACTTTAAATCTGTGAAAAATCCAAGGGAATTGCCAAAAAATGAGTCAAAAACGTCAAGTGTTTACATTTATGAATCTGCTGAAAATACAATTTTAACTGGTTTTGCAGACACTGAACATTTTTCTCAGCAGAAATAAAACTAAGTGCTTCTTTACTTGGCAAATTAACCTTTCTACAGATCTTCATTTCCTTCTACTCATTGTCATTAGAAATAATTTTGCTTGATCTTGGTGTTTAGAGTTTAATGTTGATAGAGAGAGACAATAGCTAGTTAAATAATAGAGGAATAGATGGATATGACCAATGAAGTTAAAGAAAACGAATCTGTGGAAACAAAGCTGTGTTTTAAATGACCAGTAGGAGCTACTGCTAGGGGGCCTGGGAGCCCTGCAGCACTTCTCAATGCATCTCTGAATTGCTAGGCTGTTACAGATATCCAGGTATCCGTACGTGTAATATCTAACAAAGTGGAGTTCCAAGTTTGAATTGCATCTCTGGTTATTTGCCTAATAAAAGCAATGGATATATTAATGCTAAGTGGGAAGGAACAGTACATGTCAGCAGGCAGGCAGCAAATGCCCTTTCCTAGTAATTGCACTAATCGAGGATAATGGTCAAATGAAATTACCTAGTATTCTTTCTTTTGTGAGTTCCTTTACCATTTATTGACACATTGTAGGGTTCTTTCAGTAGTGTTTCCTAATGAGCTGTGAGAATGTGAAGGGTGTGAGTGATTTTTCATTGACCTCATTGGTCTGAATTCATGTTAGTTGGAGACGTTGTAGGGGTCAATCGTCTGTTTCATTTCAGGAACTGCTCAATAAATGTTTTAATAATTCACTGCTGTGAAAAGATCACTCAATGTTTCAGATGAAAATACCTTGTCCTTAAAATGCAGTGGATGCCTCTTTTTGGACAGTATGTGATTTGAGGGCTCAAAAGCTTGCTAGGGAAGCTAGAGATTTTCATGTGAGGGTTTACATTACCCCAAAAAAACTTCTTATGCATCTTGAAAATCTCAGCTCAAGCATCTGCTGGCATAGGTGTATAGCCAGGTGAAAATGTGTGTTGTTCTGCCTAGCTTGCACATGAACCTGAGCCAAGGCCAGTGGAGAACTCGGATGGAATATGTTTGCAGAATGAACTATAGACCTGATGATGGGAGCAGGAGTTACTGAGCAGCAAGACGGTCTTCATGGTTTGATCTTGTATCAAGAGCACGTTATAGTATTGTTCAGGACAGATCTGGTGGTTGGAATTATCTTGGAAAACTGGAAAATCAAAATTCTTCCTCTGGGTTGCAAAACGTTTTTTACAAATGGTGAAGACTTAGTCCCAGTGTACCGGCTAAGTTCCAGAAACTTTATTCCTACCATGACTCTTCCATGCGATTTCTAGCGGACATGATAAACTTGATCTCATGTTGCTGTACATGAGGAGCTGTTGTGTTTGACCTTTGTGGTGACTACATTTTGATGGCAAAGTGCTAAACAAGTTCCCCTGGGGTCCTTCTGGATAAAAAAATACCATGCAAATTTATTCTTTACATTGGATTTATTTCTACCCCAGCTGACATGACAGTAGAGGAGAAGTGGATCCTCAGGAGATGTAAATTATCAGATGCACGTTTCTATCTGCCAAGAATCTGTCCAGGATGTCTTCAGTCATACTGTTCAAGTTGTAATCAGACAGGGGCATACCTCAGTCTTCCAGGGTCTTTCTCAAGCACTTGCTTCCTGACTTAAACTATCACCTGAGCCTGGAAGAGTTTTTCTTGGCCGGCCTAAGAGACAGTCACCCTTAGAGTAACTTGTTCTTCCCCGCAGATTTGAATTTGTACTTGTGTGTTGGTATTAAGCCTTGTTCCCATCGCCAGTGCTAGCGCGGTGCGTGTTCTGCTGTGCGGAGGTTGAGGCCTTGTGTTAGGAGTCAGGCAGCCTGGCAGCATCCTACAGCAGAGCCGCGGTCATCCTCACAGCACGGAAATGGGACAGATTGGCGTTGTCGCGGGAAGTGGTGGCTGTCTTGAGCTTCCCTGGCTGGTGCAGATCTCCCGTGTGACAGGTCAGCCTGCAAAGCATGCAGTCCCCTAAAATCTTTCTCATGGGTGCTTTATTGATAGGCCACTAGTTCACGCCATATGGATAACTTGATGCAAATAAAAATCTGCAAGAATTGAAAGGTCACGTAGGCTGCAAAACTGAGCGTCTGAAGCTTGTGAAGAGCTCTCCCTCCAAATGAATGGGCAGAACTGGTTTTTGGAAAATTTTCAGTAAAAATATTAATGTCTTCATGGACAGGAATAATCTGGATTATTACAAACTTCTCACGAGAAAGGCTTTGTTTTTTTTATAGATATTCTTTTATCCAACAACAACAAATTCTAAATTATATAATAGCCTGAAATTAAGCTAATTTTAGAGAAAGAAATATCAAGTAAAAGTGATCTAAAGCAAAGCAGGATATTTTTAAAGTTTAAAAGGAGAGCATTTCACTTTACCCAAACCATTTTTTTCTCAATTTCCTCATTAGCTTTTTGATTCATACAAACTTTCTGCAATTTCAACTTTTTTTGTCTGGTTCAGGATGGGGGTGGGAGGAGAAGAATCTTCAAAATCCTGAAATCCTTTTTTGCCCAGAGCTAACAGCAAGAGAGAAATCGCTGTAGGTGACCGAGGGGAGGTAGATGCAGTGTGCCCGCTGCTGAAAGTACTCCCGAGTCTCATCTCCCTTACATCAATACGAATGGAATTAACTTCCTTCATACCCCAGATGCTGGTTTGCGGTCTGTATTTCTCACGACTGCTATTTTATTTGCATTTTAGCTAGATGAAGTTCCATTACAATTAGTTCTTAAGGCTTCCTGAGGAAGTTCCTTCATTCTGAGATCAGGAAAGCTTTGCTCTGCTGAAAAGCTTCTAATAAGGAGAGGGGAGCCAGCAAAGCAGAGAGCTTGTTAGCAAAGCTGGTCTATGCTTTGGATTGATTTTGTTTTCTCTAATGGCTTGATCATAACGGTTGCACTCTAATTTTTGTACAGGGTTGTGCACATTTCAGGCAATGTAAATATATACATTGGCATGCTTATTAGCTCTGCTGTTTAAGTTACGGATATTTGATAGTGTATAATAAAACCAAGTGATCCTGTATACCATTTGTCATGCTGAGCTTGGACTCATCTCTTTGTACTCCCACTCCACCCTTTCCGACTTCATTATATTCCAAATGTTCCTCCTTGCTTGGAGCAAAATCAATCCCCATTTTGCATTGGGTGGAAGAGGAGAAATGTGTTCTGGGATTTTTCTCAATGCACAGAGCTGCGTGCAGACTTAATACTCGCTTAAACGATAAGCGTGGGGCTACCCCATGGGGGGAACATTGTAAGACAGCTGAGGTCATGGTCACAGCCTCAGCCCCCATGTACTAAACTGTAGAAAGAAGTGGAAATACGAGGGGCCCTTTCCACTTACCAGGAAGGAATACTACTGTGAACACAGCCTCCCTGAGCCACCATACGGTGCATGCAAAATAAGGAGTCCCCACAGCTCTGAGGAGTGATTTTGTTTAATCATCCTGCATTTCAAAACACCGTTTTCCCCACTGACCCGGTCTGCATTTCCCTTGCTGAGAGACTGGCTTCTGTCACAAGCTAAATTTGTAAGGCCTGTGTTGGCATGGTGGGGGAAGATGTATTTTTCTAACTTAGGTGAAAGTCACTAGCTGGAGTTTAGGGGTGGTATTTACAGCTGTAGGACCTCAGGTTAAAAAATGTGACTTTTTAATCCGTGCGGAGTCAGGTGCTGATCTACCTGTATGACTGGCTAGGGTGAGACGCCAGTGGTGAAACAGAGATGAAGCTCTCATGTAGAGGTCGGACGTCCCCAGACTGAGTCCTGTCTTGCAGGAGAACATGCTCCACAGCTTGTGCCCATGAGGAGGAAGAGGTGCCCCAGAGACTTCCTCCTTCCCACGGTAATCGCAGCCTGGGCATGTTGTGCTGCGGGGTGTCCCTGGCCCTCACCCCTTCTCTTCCCACAAGACCAATGGTTCAGGCAAACCCTCAGAGTTTTACTCTGAAGCTCTTGAAATTATCCAGCTTTGCCAAAAGAAAGGATTTGCTGACAGTCACAATCCTATTGGCAAACCTAGGTGGATTTATGATCTTGGGTGGAAACCAATTTGAACTATAATTTTACATGAATCTGATCCCTCTCCTGAGCCAGGCAAAAATTCATGATTCTGGCTGATTTTTCACACTTGACTTTTGAGCACTTCTGTTCAAATCTGAACTGAAGATAAAACTCTGGGCCCATGATTCTCTGTAAGCCAAATCCTCAAGCTCACGCCAATAGGTGCCCCTCTGTTCCCTGCTTCTTAATCTCGCTCAAGCTCCAGGTTGTATTTCTTGATGTCTCCTGCTTGTTTGCCTTTTCCCCAAAGGAGCACATTAGGAGTTACACGTATGCTCCAGAATGTAAACCGAGGAACGTTTAAAACACATGTTGCTATCTCATGTTGTTATGACAATGAAATTATGATTACTAAAAGCACTGCAATATTTCCTCCCCTACTCCTCTTAGCTCCTTCCACCACTTACTCCCCACAGAAATCCGATGCCACTTGGGGAACAGCAATTTGGGGTATTTTGAGTTTGGTTTCTGCTTCTACTGCAGACGCTCGGCAGGACCATGGAGATTAGCTGAGCGTTGCCTACATGCAGGCAGGCGTAAGAGTTAAGTGGGTGCAGTCGAGTCCCCTGCAGATTTTCTGCATGCTGCAGCCACTGTTTGTAAACAGGAATACACATAATAGGTTGAGAAATCAGCTCCAAAACAACAGGCATTGTTTGTGTGCTGAGTAACTCTAGTGATCAATTAGGATCTGGAAAAAAAACATGTTGTGTCCAGATGAATGTAAAACCAGAGCCTCTCCTGCCAAAAACTCCAACTGATACCTTTCGAAGTTCTGGAAAGTTTAGCTAACATTTGTTTTCCTCTTCTCGATTTAACATCTGAGAGCAGTTTTTATTTTTTTAACAAACTAATGAGAAATGTTATAAAAATAGCGACATATCAGGTGGCCGCCGGGCTAGTTGCCGCTCTCACTGTCTCGTGATGGGGTGGTGGTCACACCGCCCAGAGCTAAGCCCCAGGAGCTGCGCCCGTCCCGGTTTCGTTGGGCGCAGAAGGGCCAAGGCTTGGGATTGTGTTGGGGGACGTACTGGGAGCGCTGTAGAGTGCCCCCTGCTAGTAAGTGGTGCTGGTGGGCGGACTTGCTTAAGGTGCTGAGCACTGAAAGTAAGCAGTGGTGGCTGTTGGTGTAGCAGGAGCCCACTGGTGACCCACAGCTCCCTGAGCACTGATGGAGATCAGGGTTTGGGTGCACCTGGCTGGGTCCTGAGTGCCTGCAGATCAGCCGTGGTAAGGATATGCTCGTATGAGCCAGTCAGCCTTCATCCACTCATCCTCTATAGTATGAGCGAACATTTCTCTTAATCTCTTGCATGTCCATAACCACTGCTGGAATTGGGGCTTTGTCCATCACCTGCTCCCACGTTGCTGAATGCAACACGGTCGTCTTCCTCCCGAGTTACACCTGAGACAGCTTTTTCAGAGCTGTGTTGGTGACTTCAGAGCCACTCAAGGTCAGTGACCATGCAAGGACAGCAGCAGCATTGTTTGTGATCTGGGGAGAGCGCTTCAGTTGCTAAATGGATTTGAGTTGAGTTTGTTTTTTATCATCCTGAAATAACCACTGCTCAAACAATTGTAATTCTTCTGATGTCTTTCTGGAAAACATTTGGCTTGTTTGGCAGTGCAGTGTTGTGTAAATAAATATGTACCAAGCATCAAAGTCAAGGAGGAGGGTGAGTTCTCAAATAATTATGTAAATAAATCCACATAGCGCTCTGCGATATCGGCTACCACATGCATTTATATTAATCAGTACGGACATTACTGACAAGTGAATCTCTTCTGCTTCATTCTCCTGAAGGTTTCAAAATTAATGCTTCATTTTCCTCTGTATTTCACTGTAAGGGATGCAGGGGGGTGGCAAGGCGCTCTTATCTCAGCATCCCCTTCAGGTGTCTCTGGGAGGCTGAGCCCAATCAAGCTTTGCATAAATAAGGGTACTCAGTATGAGAGAGTTTACTAGCTTGATCCAAAGCTTTTTTTTTTTTTAAAAAAGGGGGGGGGGGGATACACATATGCATTTGCTGGAATGATGCTCATTTTTCGATCTCATCTTGACCTCTTTGGGGAGGCTAAAGGACGTTCAGTGACTGTGAAGTGCAGAGAATTCTGTATATATCCCCAGATGAACTTTTTCGATGTTCCATTGGCAACATCTGTAATTCAGCCAAGCTGAGTGGCCCTCCATTCTTCTTTATCCAAAGACCTCGTTTATTTGTCCAGGATTTGGCACCCACACTTAATCACAGAATAAGTGAGAAAAAGCAGTTGCTCTTCCTGCTTCTGTGATATTTTCCACCTGAACTATTAAGCCATTGAAGTATACTGTGGGAAGATGGTAAATCCTCCAGTTCGGTGGTGACACAGGCTACCTAAATTGTGGAGTTGGATCTTCGTTTGGGGCTCCACCAAACCTATGGATAATAACTGGCTGCCCCTGTCTGTAAGGAACAAGATGACATGAGCAATATGACCGGAGGTGAGGAAAACTGGGAATAAGGTGTGAGGGTGTTCTGTTGGAAAGGAGGGAAATCGTGAAAATACCAGCTGGAAGTGATGTTTTTGTGCAGTTAGGTGGCAGTCAGCCCCCTCTTTAAGTCAGAAGGGTAGGAGTGAAGAGTAGGAGGTACAGGAAGAAAGGGTTTTTCACTGTCTTTTAATTCAGAGTCTCAGAAAACTGGGAGCTCAACCCATGACTTAGGCCTAAAATCAGAGTAAATGAGAATATGTAAGATAACATCTTACTGCCTTTTAATTCCTGAAGAGATGAAGTGTTGCTTTCTTGGAGAGGCAAATTGCTTCAGCACCAGGAGGGGAGAATGCCTGGGAGACTGCTGAGAAGGAAAATTGATGGGGCAGAGAGGGCCGCTTTGAGACCACAGACTCCCGAATTCCTGCCTCGTTTGCTAGAATTCACCCAGTTTTTTCTGTTTTTTCTTTTTTTCTTTACAGCCTTATGGCAGGTTCCAGCTAGCATGTGTGATTACTGAATACATTACAGCTCGTGAGATTATTTGCTTTATAGCAGGGTAAGAAGGCAATAAGCATTCAAGCAAGAACAGTAGTGTGGATCCTCATGTTTCAGTTTTTAATTGACACTGAATAGTTTGAGAAAGACCATGCTTTATTTTCAATTCGCAACATGAGAATATGCTACAGATTCATTTGTTCGTGTTCCTGGCTTTTTTCATTGCTGTGGGTGGGGATCTATGTTTTCGTTGTATCCTGAAGGTGAACAAATGTGCACTCCATGCATCGTTAAAATTCACTGCACCTCCAGTTAAGATGCTCAGCAAAACCAGCATTGGTAAATTGATTAATTAGATCAATTACTTAGGATTTTTTCCCCTCAGTGCTTGCAGTTTGCTTCAAATACCAGTGTTCAAAATTACACTGCCTGAGTTAGATGTATAAATGATTACTTCTCTGGGTAGATATCTCCTCTAGCCAAAACACTACACGTTGACAACTTGAAGCTATTTGTTCAATTCATACTGCCTAACAAATGGTTTTGGCAAATACTGTGTTTGTACAGTATAATATATTGGTAAACTCACGTACTTGGGTGTCCATAGAATCTGTTCTTATTGTTGATGTATTTTTCTTCTACTTGCTGCTTTTTATTAAGCATATATTATAGATAAATGCAAATAAAGTCCTGATAAAATGTTTACTGATAGATTCATTACGTGCCCTTTACATAGGGTTTAAAGGCAAAGTGGGTGTATTTTATACAGTGAAAAATCACAACACAATTAGAAAAAAAACTTTCAGGAAAGCAAAGTAACTTGAATAGACTAAGAACTGGGAGAAAAGATCACCTGGGAGGTTGGGCTGCAGGAAAAGTGACTTAAGGAAAGCTGGCAGACCCTTAGGGAGCCTTAAGGCCACACGTTCAAGCTATCCCATTCGGAAAGTATAGTAGGAGACTAAATTGGTTTAATCATGAGCTCATCATTGACCTCAAATTCAAGAAAGAAACATGCAAAAAGAGGAAACTAGGTCAGGCTCCCAAGAATGGGAGCAGAAGTGTAGCGGGGAGCATAGACAAAATCAGAAAGGCCAAAGAACTAAGTAAAGATATAATGTTTAAGAGCCATTGGCAGTAACTAGATATCATTCTGTATCGCCGCTACAAGCGGCTGTTCTGCTATACAAGAGGAAAGAAAGCTATCAACGCACATCAGCACTGAAGATAATTGTTTAATGTCTCTTCTTCATATGAAGTTCAACACTAATTATGATTTCTGTAATTAGGAATAGTTATAAAGCAGTAAGGTCCCAACCTAGATCTGTGAAAATGGGCTAGGGCTAACTCAGATAATTTATGTGTTTTCAAATAGGTTGGAATTATGACTTTATTTTTACTACACTTAAAATATTTCAGTGCTGTAAGTGGGGTTAACTTGCAAAGGAGAGAATCAGAAGCCTGGGAAAAGGCTAGCACAGGGAGTATTCCGAAAGAAAGGAAGAAAAAGGAAGAGCTGCGGAGCTAGAGATCCACCAACTTAACATCAATTTCCTTTTTTAAACACCTATGAGATAACAAGGATAAGAATAACATGTCAAAAATCTCCTCAAAGCCATCTATTTTCCTTGTGCAGCCTGGCAATAGGTCTTGCGGACACAGAAGCAGCAGCAGATTTATGCATCAAGACTTCAGTTAGGTCTTTGGCAGCATCTCAGTGACATCATATGTAAGTTATGGAAACATCGTCTTAGCCCATCTAAGATCTTAATTACTTTCAGGAGGGCTATTTTCTCTTTATTGATTAGAGTGGGGATCTAGAAGGCTTACCCTAGGCTTTACCTCCTGGACTTCCTACTTAAAGGCTTCAATAAGTGCATGAAGTATGGTGGGATAAATCTGGGCCAATATTCAGTGCTATCACAAGTCGTCTGTTGGCTCCACAGAGTTGCTAGCAGAACCATGAGCAGAGATTTCTTCATGCTCAATCCCACAGGTTAACATGCTGAATGCTCCCCAAGGAGAAGGGAACCCCCTCTCTAGGTGATCCATGTTTGCCTTGCTGAGAGCGGGTGAAGAAAAGGCACCTCGATAAGTTAGCTATATGTGCGTATGTATGTGGTCTGTACTGGCTTCTTCCCTGATGCATCCTTCCACAGGATGCCAGGAGCAGGGAATGAAACCACTGTTGGACTGGGGATCTGGGGTGAAATCGAGGTGGGAGCTGCTCCATCTAGCTTCTGCAAATGCTTTGATGTGCACTACCTCTCATGCCCCAGCAACCCAAAGCAATCGCCTGGTTATTCAGTCTTAAAGTCAGGCCTAATTGCAAACCAAGCCTAGTGGCCGAAGGACAAGAGCATGATAAATGCCAACTATTTGTGAGAAGCCAACTTGTCCCAGGGAGGGACAGCTGCTCCTAATTTGCCTGAGAGAATCGTATTTTAAAGCTTAAAAATACAATAATTTTTGTGCGTAGCAGGGCGGCTACTCCCTACCCAGAAGGGTTTAGTATTTGTGTGCCTTGGCCTGCCAGCTGCGAGATGGGAAGAATACTTCTCTGCTCAAAGGGGGACTTTGAGACATGCTAAATTATTTCAAGTCTTTGAGGTCTTCAGCTGAAAACTGCTGATTGTCCTGGGCTTTTAGATACTGAGACCTGCAACAGGTTAACAGCGACTGACTTGAATTAAGCCAGGTCTTCCAGTGCAGAGGGACCTCAGCATAATCCAGGAAGGTAAAAATTGCAGACATGTCACTCCCTCTTGGATTGAAGGAGGTACATAGGCAGGCACATGTCCCTGAAGAAATGCGTATCCCTCAGCCTGCCTTGAAGGGAAGGGAGGAAGCCAGAGTCCAAGTGGGCTGTTGGCACAGCCTACATCTAGGAGGGCTGTGAAGAATGGGAGCTTGGGGCTTTTTGCAGCATGCAGCTAAAAGTCGTGGCTGTAAGTGCTGCTTTTACAGGTGGGATATCCTCTCCCAGCACCAGCCTTTGGCAGGAAGGTGGTTCTACCCAGGACAAATCTTGGTTTGTGTGGGGAAGTCATTGGGACTGCTGTTCTTGAAAAGGGGTTTAAAATTGTTGGTGGGAGGGAGCCCCACTGTTAGAAGAAGCGATGAATGTGCAAGGTGGAAGATACCTGCACATGGTGAAGGTGTTCAGACAGTCTCTGCATGCTTGTAGAAAATGTCAGTGCTCTGGGTCGGGAGCATTGTGCCTTAGCTGTACAGTCGGTGTGTGCTTCAGCTGCTGCTGCTTCTCTGGAGCTTTCACATGAGAGGTTCACGAGAAATAAGATGGAAGGGATCTGGAGAAAATCTGCATCCCTCTCCCAGGAAGACAGTCTATCCACCTGCCTCCTGGCAGCGTGTAGGGACAGGATGCAATAAAATTAACTACCGCTGGACCTATGTAATTAGTTTCTTGTCCTTATGACACCATGAATTTGGACCACAGAAGTTCATGCAGATCAGACACTAGCTTCAAGAAAATGCAGACATCTACAGATGACCTCTGTCCTTCTGTATCAGGTGTTTCTCTTACAGATGTGGTATTTTCATCCCTGGCCAAAGTGACCTAGAATTTTATTTTAAATGTTGATGTCTTATAAATGTTCTCATTGTTTATAACCACAAGGTGGCATTGCAGATTAAAGGGAAAACATCTCTTGTTGTTCAGTGAGATGATGAAGGTGGGAGACTTGAAAAAAAAAAATTGTACTGCCACTCTGAAATTGTTTGTAGGTCCTGAAGATGCAAGGAAGACTTTTTCTTTCTACTCTCAGGCCTCCAGATTTGATGGAGTGAGCATGACATTTGCTATATTATGACCATAATATATATGAAGAGTTTCAACTGATTCAGCATCTGCAAATACGTTTGAGCTGTTCAGAGCTGCTACTTTGCTCTCCTCCTGCCTTTGGGATGTGATGTAGTTTTTAGAGGTGTGAGGAAGGTGACGGTGTCACCTCACAGGCTCTTTTGTTTCGGCTTGCATGTTCAGGTCCTGAGGAAAGCTCATTTCTTTCTTCTCCTTTTCTGCCCTCCTCCAGTCACATCTCCCTTGATTTCTGTGCAGACTCAAATTTGGATAAACTTTGGGCACTCTGAAAGGATGGCAAGGAGTGGCAAATGAAGCTAAACCCTCAAAGGTTGGAAGCTAAACAAAGCCTTAAGCATTATTTGTTTGCTTATAAAGATGAAGGTGAATTGAGTGTGCTTGTAGCTGGACTTGCCCCGGACTTTCCAGATTTTACTGTGATCCAGGGTTCAGTCTTTTATGTTAAGGGTGGGAAGACATGGAGCAGGGCATTCAAAGGTGTTTGCTTCTCTCCAGATGAAGTAAGAAGGCATTTAGGAGATTTGAGTGAATCCTTTCTAGTCCTAACTGTTCTTATCAGCGCTCGTTGCCTTTGTATATACTTCCCATGTAAACCAGGGAAAGTAGCTCTGCTGAAAGACAGATCTCCCCAGCAGTGGAAACAAGTGCTAAATGGAGTGGGGGAGCACCAGGCCAGCAAAGGGAAATCTTATCTTCTTTGGGGGAAGAAAGTGAAAATAGTTTTATTTTTACCTTTGCTTCAGAACAGGAATGAAAGACAGATTACATAGAAAAAGCTAGTTTTTGCTCAAAAGCTGCTAAAAGTGTTTGTTATGAGTTTTGCAGATAAATGGAAGATTAATCACGGTGTATTTCCCCAGGCAAGAGAAATACCCTGTCCCGACTCTTTTCTGAGAAGTAAGAAAGCAGTGAGAAATTTTCATCAGCATTAACACATACATGACAGTGGAGAAAAACATCATGAGGTTTTGCTTGGACTGTTTTCACCTGGTTGAGAAAGCCAGGGCATATAAATACTTACAGATACACACACATGTATGCGCAGGAGTTTCTTGGTATATTGGACATGTCTGATTTCTTTTGTGACCATCATTTTTTTCAGAAACATTTCTTAAAAATATTCCTGGTGTCTTCAGCCACGTTTGCTTAGCCAGTTGTCCATAAACTTATCCTCGTTTTCCGCACGCGTCTGCCTTGAGGTTACCACAGTGAATTGAGGCTCTCGTGTAGGTCAGCCATCCCCAGGCTGTGAAACCTGCTTCCTCCGTGATCCGAAAGACCATGGTGAGCTGGCCACGAAGGTGCGCAAAAATGTGGTCAGTCTAGGAAGCGTGGGAAACACCAATCTTGTGCCAGTTCCCTGTCCTCGCAGGTAACCTTGCCCAAAACATTCACCTGCCTCTTTTCTCAACAGGGGCGATGGTGCTCTGGAATTCAGACTGGCCAGTTTATTCTCCTGCTCTAGCAGAAACTGCCTCTTGCTGTGTGTAAAGCATGGTCAAACTTGGACTGGAAGGCCTGATGGAGTATAAACATCTAGTATTTGTTAAATATTGTGAATATTCTGCCCCTGACATGTAAATAAACAGCTGGCATTTTGATTTATGGGATAATTGACCATAGCAGAAATATGTAAGGCTAATGAGAACATCTAATTACGTTAGGATAATTTAGAAAGGGGTATATGCATCCGCCTGGGTGCTGTGTGGTTCTGGGTGTGAGCCAGCTACTAAATAATAGGGGTTAGGATGAGGCTGGGAAGAAACTTCCTCTTAGCAAGGTTATTTCATAACTGCCTGCTGCAGAGTTTCGTATTTACCGCTGGAGCAGCTGGTGCTGGCTTGACTCGGCTGTCAGCAGGGTGCCAAAAGAGATGTATTACTGGACTGACCCGAATAGTGAATCCGATGTTCTTGGCGTTTTTTTAGTCTCACAACCTGAAGGGAGAAGCAAACCTTTTGAAAAAGAAAAGTTAGACATAAAAAATTCTGTGCAGTGCACATTTCCGGATGAATGTTCAGGCCAGCATTACTTAATGCTGAAATCAAAGCTTTGGGGATTCGTGGGCATTTCCAAGGCTGCTGTGATACCACAACCCCTGTGTATAACCTCGTGCTTAACACCGGGTTTTTATTCACCTTGACATTCTATTTTGCTCTTCAATCAGTTCTGCTCTAGAAGAAAAGTGGGGGAAGGAATAATATGCTCTAACAGGATCTCTGGAGACCAGAGGATGCAAGTCCGGCTCTCCAAAATAGAGACCTATATTATAGTGATGGTTGTTGTTAATTCTCCAGAGGAGATGGTCAAAAAATATGGGACTGCATGAGGATTTTCTGGGGAAAAATGCTGTGTAATATACCATCTGTGTGTAACTTAAGCAGGATGCATCACACTGGAAAAACAAAAATTCCTTCATCCTGGAAAAAAATATGTGAGCCTATTTGGTGCATATAGGCTACTAAGTAAAGACTGGATCTCTCTTGTGCGTGTTGCTGCTTACTGATAAGCACCTTGGTGCAGCCTCAGCCTTGCCGAGTTCTTATTGAATCTCTGTTAATGGGAGAGCTGTACTTCTGCTGAACAACGCAAGGTCTAGCTTGCTGACACAGAGGTTCAAACGTGTAGCTGGCTACAGAATGAAATTGCAAAATAGATTTCTCTCTCCTTTTTTTCCTTATTCTATTCCCTGGAAGGGATTTTGCTGTTCCCCCCTGCTCCCCAGCCCGATAAGCTGTATGCTGGTTGTCAGGGCACTCACATACCATGGCGAGTACTTACATTTGTGCTTGCTTTAAAGCAGACAGGTCTTCAACCTGCACAAATCCGAGTATTGTAACCACTCGGCTACTGCTGCTTAGTTTGAATTAGAGGGCAGGAGGAAACTCTCTGCTTTTGCTGAAACAAATACACCTCTGAAAAATACCTTTGTTTTTGACAAATTAATGTTTTCCTTGAAATATTTCTAGCGTGCGTTGCTGAGTTCACATGTGAAGGCCTTCATCTGCAATGGCATTGACTTTGAAAGGCTTAATTTGGTCTTCAAATCTTTAACCTGCCGACATACTACAAAAAGCTGAGATGGCTGCCAGCACCTAAGCACGTTTTCAGAACATAGGGGCTTTAGTAACAGTGAAGTTGCATGAATCGGACCACTCTTCCCTGGAAAATCCTTCTGAGGAGGAGATTTAAGTTTCTCCGTATGTGTGTATGCAGTTTGCACTGTCATATGGGAGCAGGGGGGTTAGAGGAAAGGGGCTGTTTTTTGTGTGCTTCAGGGTTTAGTAAGTAAACAGTGATACCCTGACCCCAGAATCTCTCAGGAAATTTTCTAGAGCCTTGGGCTGCCCATATGGATGTGTGTGTGTGTTCACCCTGGGCTTTGCTTGTTCTTCTGGTTCTCCTGCGTACACCTCCAACAGATCCACCATCCCTGTCAGGGGGTGTGAGAGCTTAGAGAAGCCTTGCTCATCACAGGAAAAGCCTACAGGTGTTTTGAAGGAGAGTGCTGAGGAGCAGTGAGTCAATGGGAAGAAGTTCATATTATTGCTATTTTTGTTCTACCTGCTGTGTCCATGCAGAGGAATACACTCTCATCAACTGTCAAGCTACTAATTTCTTTTTTCAGTAGATTGACTTCAAGGTTGAAGGCAGAGCAACTGCTGCCCTTGATTTCCTTAGCATGAAACCAAAAGTCTCAAAGGCCCTGCTGATGCCCACTTAAGAAGAAAGTTTCATTTGCATGGCTTGAAATGCTACCAAGAGATGTGGGCAACTATGCCTGAGGGATGCTGAGCTCCTGCTGACACTTCAGAGTTGTCTCTGCTCATGCGCTCTTCTCCCTGTTAAACACCCATTTTACCTGCTGTTACGGAGTTCATGCTTAATGTCTTCGGAGAGCAGAACACATCATTCTTAATGCTCATCTCTTATCCTTTCTATGCAAGATTCAGTTGACTGAAAAGGCCTTATTCCCATTTTGTCTTGTGGAAATTAGGGCAGAATCAGACCAGAGCAGATCCATATGCACGTGGACACATCTGGCTGTGAGAGCATCCAGGAATGGGATTTAGAGGAGCATGTAAGCAGCCCTGTTTGGGTAGTAGCAGGTTCAATTAGGGAACTTGAGATTAAGGGGTATGGAGAAGAGTTACTCTGAGGTTAATATTTGCGTTCCATGGGAAAGCCTGAGGGGGGGGAATTATTTTGTTTATTTTGGACCAAATAAGTGTAAGTTTGAAATCTGCCATAGAAATGAATTATTCCCATTTTACTTCTGCATCTTCTGCCCTGCCCCAATACATTTAAATGTTGGAGTGATATGGAAGCATCTTTTAAAGCTCCTGACTGGACCCTGAAAAGCTAACCAGGAGTGGACAGCACAGAAATCTTGGGGTGGTAACTGAGCTGAAGATTAAAAGCAAAGAAGAAACTGTGATCTGTACTGAGGTGTGGGCACAGCTGTGGAGGAACATGGGCTCGGTTCTTTGTTTTTTACTGTGTTTTTGACCATATCATTTAATTAGGAAACACAGTAACTATTCTCATGTACTTGACTGAATAATTGCATTAAATGCCACTAATTATATTTGTACTTTATATTCCACTGCTTTAGAGTGCCTTTCTGTGGAGACTTTGGGTTCCCTTCTTCTTTCCTTCCCTCACTCCATCACTGTATTGTTCACAGCTCATCTGGGATAGGCAGAACCATGTTGTTCTTTGTAGTCTCATAGCCCAGAAGGAGAATTTTTTGTGAGGTAGTCACTACCGCAAACCTTGAAGCCTCCAAATAACCCTATTTGTAATCCAATTATGTTGTGTTCTCATAACTTCCTAGGCCACAAGACACCCAGATACATCCTTGAGCTGATGACTGCCTGGTAAGTGCAGTCGTTAGATAACTGAGTTCACCCTTGCAGCTCTGCCAGTAGGAATATAGAGTTGTTCATACATATGACTAGCTCTTGTGGTTGAGCAGTGCTCTTTCTGGAATGGCCAATGCATTAGAAGATCATTTTCTCTTCCTTCTGTCCCCTCCTACTGACCTTCCCCAACACGTCCTTGACTAAATATGTAGTGCTGTACACGAAAGGAAGGAATTTAGAAGTGTGTGAAGTACTTGCAATTAAATGTCATGCAAGCCACATGTGGTTTTGTTGCTCCAAATTCAGCTCAAATAGATGGAAAGGATTACAAAATGAAGGAACAACTTGGGTCAACCTGGACTGTTAAACAAAATATGTTTTCCTTCGGTAGCACCTAGGAGCGTGTGATGCATTTTACCAAATGAAGACGTGGAATCCGAGTCAGGGGCTCAGGCAAGGTATAATTGTCACAGGACTAAGAAAGTCGGGCAGCGTTGCCTCATGAGCCTTACTAGTTCTGCTGCTTGAAATAGTTGCTGCTTGCTTTATTTGGCTTGCGCCACTGCAGAGAAGGGAATGTTTTCCATGCCCGTGGTGACAGGACAAGAAGGAATGAAGGTCGCAGTCGGAAGTGAGGTGATGGCTCAGGCTTACTAATGTGAAACGAGCAAAGGAGAGGTGGGGGAACTGTTTGCGAGCACAAACTTAGGGGGGGCTCTCAGCTATTTAAAATTATTTTCCCTTGCTGGACCTTGCAGTGGATGAGATATTCCCATATGTGAGATTTTTATTACCCACCATTCCCAGTGTATGGCATGCTCATCTCAGCTTCGGGGAGGTTAGTATAGTTTCTTACTTGCCCAGATCTCTGGCATTCCCTCGACCGGGAGGTCAAGTAAATCTCCTGATTAGGAAATCTTCCATTGTTTTTCATTGAGGACTGCTCTATCCTGGTAAAACTGCTCGACTCCTTTCACAAAGCTGAGAGCCAAAAGGCTAAAGGAAAGCTGACACAGCCCTGTCATCTCTTGCACGCCAAACCGCTGCACGCTCTGAAAGGTTTGGTAGCGTTAGCTGATTGAGGAAGGACGTGTCCCTTTTCCTGAAAAGCCAAGGAGAGTTATTTGCTCTCTGTATCAGAAATGCCATTGCCTTTCCCAGTCAACTACTGCCAGCTGTGGAAGTCACGTTCCCTCCTGCCCGCTGCTCATTGTGCTTCTGCAGTAGGAAGAGGGGGGATGGCAGAAGGGGGGATCTTAATTGAAAAAATAGGCCTAGGGCTTCAGGGACATAACAAAGTCAGTGGGAGTGTGTGAACTGCAATTTATTTTGTCAGTTCAAGTTACAGTCACTCTGACATGTGAAAATTGCAGATGCCAGTTTCTCAATGTGTCACTGTGACACACAGCATCCCAAATAAATAAATAATGAAACTCTGGACTTGCTTTGCAGAGCTTTGGAAAGTACAAATAACTGGGGATACGAGAACTGGTAGATAAACCAAGAGTTTTCTTTGACATAAGGGGCATGATCCTAGCTCAGGCCTTTCCCAAGATGGTCTTCATACCTTTCACTACTTCAAAAGAGTGTTGTCATCACTGTAGTCTTCATATACTTTTATGGCCTTCACAGCCTCTTTGGTCTTTGAAAATGGAGGCTTTTTCATGAAGTATGAAACAGAATTTTTCCCTTGGAAGAGTAAATGGTTGCAAGGAGTGTGGCTGACGTGTTGATCTAAGAGTCAGACCTCTGGAGCAACTCGTTGAGGCTGGGGTCTAATTAGGAAATTGCCCGATACTCTGCTTGCCTTTTAAATGTTACACTTCTGTATTCTGCTCTTCACTTGTAAAATGTGAATAATGGTGATATTTACATATCCTGTCTTATCCTGACTTGGATATCTAGTTTAGATCTTATAGTAAGGAGCTTTCCTTTCCCTGTGTTTCTACAGCACTCAACAGAATTTGGCTCAGCCTTTATTATGGTATCTACATCCTCTGGCAATGCTGTGATCTCTTGTTTTCTGCAAATCAAGTAGTTCCAGTAAGCAGTACCGCCAATGAATGTTTGCTCATTGTGTTTACAGAAGTAGACAAAGAGCCATTAATCATCAGGTGACCAACTGGGAGAAATGAAGATTTTTTTTTTTAAAGTTCAGTCAGAAAGAAACTGTTTTGCGGAGACCCTTGGCAGCATCTTGAGTGACAGCAAATACATTGCCATTAAAAGACAAGCCCTTAATAACATGGCAATGCTATGAAAAGTTTTCTTTCCAATTTTCCCAGTTAAGCTGGATTAGGAGTCAACAGGGTGGTCAAACAGAGTATGTGGCTTCTGAGGAAATCCTGAATAACTAGACTCATTTTATTTAAGATGAAAAGAGCGAGAGAGGATATAAGTCTCCAAATGCATAGAAGTCTCATGCATGCAAGGCAAAAGTATTATCTGTGGAGAAGAAGAATATGACAAGGAGCTGTAAATTTAAATTGCAAGGAGGTCTGTGTCCAGAGGCTGAAGAAAGTATCAGGGACCAGTGAGGATGAGAGCTTGTGCCATTATCTGAGGCGTGTAGTCCTGGAGTGGTGGGGATGAAAAGGAGTTCATGATACTGTGTAGCCAACCCCTTGCTCTGATCCAGCATCTAAAAGATAGGTGCTAATATTTTTGCACAGTATTTCGGGAAGCTGAAGGCCAATGCAGACGGTAAGGATTATCTGTTTTCATGACTTTGGAAAAGCTGTTAAGCTGATGCTTCTTGCCAGCAGGTAGATCGTGTCTAGGAGTGTTCTCAGTAGTGTAAGAGGATCCCCTTGCTCATAGAACAGTGCACCACTTTTGGCTGTACTGCTCTCCCTTTTCATGTAGGCTTACAAAGTAGGGAATGGAGTATCAGGAGCTCAACGCCAAAATGTCCTCCTTCTGCAGCCAGGGCCAAAAGTAATTTTGATCATGCAAGTATGAAGACAGAGATGTTAAATGAGCCAGAGGGAAGGATCAGCTCCTGATGACAGATGAGTAAGCTCATTCTGAACACTTTCCAGGACATGGTTAAATCTGAAGTTTTTCATTTCCATGGAAAAGCATCCATTGACTTTGCTGACTTTGCATCAGCGCTCCAAGGGGAAGTGCTGCACTGCCCATCTCACACTTCAGAGAGGGCCTCATCTGCTTCCTCGGGAGCTATGTAGCAGGAAGAAACTGTATGGATTAGGCTGCAAATAAATCTTAGGTGTTTTGCTGGTTGTTCAACTACACCTAGCCTGGCCATGCACTTCTGAGCACATCCCTAGATGGACGGACTTCAAGAGAGCTGATGCAGTTACTCAGCAGACCACTTCACATGATATTAGCTCTGTGCTTGTCTGTACTCTTAAAACATGCGTCATTGTACACTGTAATTATAAAGAGAGCTAACTGGCAAGGAAGGATGATTGCGTCATTAAGGGACAGAAATAGGAATAATTCTGCTGTTAACTCCTCATGTAACCCTGGCTATGACACTGAAGATCAGTTTTCTCATCTAAAAGGAAGCAATTCTCCTACCTTACCCATCTTATTTTCTTGTATTGCATAATATCTCTGAGTCTAAATAATAGTTTGAAGGGATGTGCAGAAGTTGTGTCTACAGCATAAGAGATGAGGATTGAATCCAGACTGGAACTTGAACTAAAACTATAGGTGTCCTACAATAAGAATACTAATGACAATAATATTTATAGTAAAAACATTTGCAAAGAGTTTGGAAGATGAATCATAACAGAAATAGCTAGAAGAAAAGTCTGCAGTATATAATAGAACCTGGTTAATTCTTTCTATGTCAATTTGCAACCCTGACATCTCTCACCAAATATTCTGGCAAGCTCACAGCATTTTCAAGAAAAGATTTAACAGCCAAGTTACAGTACTGAGATCTCATGTTGCTTTTAGTTTATTATTATTGCAAAATGCACTACTGAACACTTACTAGTGCATCATGAAATAAAATGCTGTGGAATTACAAATGAATGTTATTTGTAAGATGAATGAGTCTATGATTTAGAATCTTTGGTATCAATATCATTGATGTTTTCATGGTAAAGATGAATAGTGTCACAAGTTTTTTTTTTTTTTTTTTTTTAAATTTTGAAGTTTTGGCACAATTTTAAAAAAGTAAATTTTGATGAAATTCCTTGTAATTTCTTTCCCGAAATTGTTCACCCAGTTATGAAACAGGGTGGTGTTTGGTCGTCCCCCCCCCCTTTTCTGGTTTGCTTATTTTTCTTCAAGTCCAGACATTTTTTATGAAGTCAACTCCTTTCTATCTCTGTTTCCACCTCCCCCACATATGCAAAATTCCAGCCCCCCGGGGCTCTTGCCCATCAGTGCTGTGGGCAAGAAGCTCCTCTGCCCGTAGAAGTTGTTTTCTTGTGCAGTGTTCCTTGTGCCTCCATTTTTGTGTCAGATCATAAACCTATGCAAAACTATTACAGCTGAAGAACAGCGTCATAACTTTCAAATTCACAGTGCAAAGCGACGGTATTTTATTTAAATATTTCAGGCAATGCTTTTATAAAAGTGGATCATTCTGTCTAGTCAGTGTGCCGCTCCTGGGAATGACCAGTCCTAGGTGCAAGAACTGCTGCAGTGGGCAGTAATGGATTAAATATGTCTACTGTGAAGGATTCTTTCTTAATTGCATTAGTTTGAGCTTTATTTTATGCCCTGATATGTGGCATTGAGCCAAAGAGACCACAATACACCTTCCCTTCCAAGGTCCGAGCACTGAAAAGTATCCCTTTACAAGAAGGGTGCTTAAGTGCTTTTCTGAATCAAAGCCTGAGTCAGTGCTTTAATGTACTCTGTTCATGCTTGGAAATGGCTTATATTCCTCTGAGCAAATTTCCTTTAAAGAAGCTAAGCCTACTACGGTGTCTGAAGAATTCAATGTCACACTGAAAACTTATCCCCCAGATCTGTGTCCAAAGAGATCCTGCCTAATGGATGCTACCTATTACTTACTGCCATCCACCATTCCTCTTTCAAGCACCGAAACAGTCTGTGCTTTCTCCAGGCAGCGTGTCAAAGTTTCGTCTGGTTGCCTATGGTGTTTTCCATTTAAATTCAAAGTTCTAGAGAAGGTCACTTCAGTGCAGCATCAATAGCACCTCCATACCCATGATCTCATACATATATTTGAGGCTGGCTCTGAGGCAAGGCTATGGTAGGACTCAGACTGCCCACTGGAAAGTTTAGGCAGCCATCTCATGTAGGAGAGTGATTTAGGGATATGTTCTCTTCGCCACCGCTGCTTTCAGCACAGTGGACCACATTGTCCTTTCAGAAAGTCTGAAGCAGGTGCCTGACCTGCCTGGAAATGCTTTATTGTGCTTCATTTCAAGCCTTACTGCTGACTGCCAGTTCCTTGTTGCGGTGCTCGAGGAAGATTCATCCCTTAGTCCTGCTGGGCTATTTTAAGGCTGTGCTTCTAAGTATCTGCTTGAGCCCATATGCTTCAATTAGCTTTTGTCTGGCCTGAGCTGGTTTTGTTATCACCCTCTTTTTGCTGATAAAGCAGGAGCATTTTTAGAGGGGATNTTTTTTTTTTTTTCTCTCTCTCCTCCTCCCTGCAGGAGCGCTAAGATGGATAGGAATGAACTTGTCTGGTGCTTAGAATAAAAGAAATTGTCAGGATACCTGGCACCCTGTTGGTCCTGACAAATCGCTCAGGGGCCTTGTGTCTCAGGTTGCTCGATCTGCAAAGCAAGGCTAATATTTATTTCCATTATATATATTAATAGCACTTAGTAACTTTGAACAAGGTCAGGGCTTCGCTGCATTACATACTGTGCTAAGACACGCATACATTAGTTCCTGTCTCATGCCTCCTGTAAAGAAGTGATGTAAGAATGCAGTGCCTGAGAGATGCAAGCGGTGATCCATAATGCATGATGTATTCTGAGGCTCTGTCCTGTCACTTTGGCTCATCTGATGGAGCACATTACGGACGGGAGATAACTTGAGCTGGCCTTTCATAACTTGATTATCCTATTCCAGTGTTAATACCCACGATAATGATCCATGACTAAAGGGAGCCTAAATGTCTGAAAAACCTCTGCTAAGTTTTGGCGCTGCTACTGATGATCTAAAACAGAGAATAAAGCAGCAATGCCAAAGCATGTGTACCTCCACCAAAGCTGACCCAAATTTTCTCTAAATTTAAGCTTCTCATTTTCATCACCGCCTTAGGTACTGGACTTGCTCTCTAGCTGATCCCGTGCTCCTTGAAGTTTAGACCAGCGACTCTTCAAATTAATAGATTAATACACAAAAACTCTGTGAACCTGTGCTATGAATTAATAAATAGGCTCTCTCCAACCCCGGTTAATGCATTGCAGATTTAGGGCTGCCTGACAAGCAATGTTCTGCCGTTGCCACCATGACTTTGCTCTCTACTTTAAACTTGGAAGCTGTGGTTAAATTAAAGAATAGTTTGCAACCTCTGGTAGTTAAATCACTGCAAGCTCCTGTTGCTGACGTGCAGTGACACCATAGTTGCTGATGTCTCTAAAACTGTTTTACAGGATGAAGTTATTCTGGTGTAAGCGTGTCAGGCAGTGTGTTCGTCCTTCTGCAGACAGGATGGGCGACCTTGGTGCGCAGAAGTGGCTGGTTGGGGTAGTGTTGCTGAGGTTATGGAGATGTGAGTTTGGACCTCACTCCAGATCTGTGATGGGAGATGATTTTTTCAGCTCTAACTTTAAATGGACACTATTGGTAAATGGTGCTACCTGCTAGCATCACCGTGCCCTTATATTCTGGCTTCGTAGTTGGAAGCAATGGGACCCCAAAGGCAACTGGATGTGCTGTTGATCACATAACGTTGTTGGTGGCAGATGGCACTTAGTCCGAGGATGGATTAAAGTGCGGTGGCTGCTTTTCTCTGAAATATTAAAGCAGGAGTTGCTAGCACTTAAGGAAAGTGAATTCTCTTCAATGAAAACTGTAGTAAATTATCACCCTCTTAAAGCATAGAGGTGGACCTGCAAAATCAGGACGGCAGTACAGCTAAAGCTTTGTATTAGTAGGACTGCAGCAAGGCTGGTGATGCACTGATACATAGGTGTCAACAGAATGTCGTATACTGAACCGAAATGGTTGTAATGGAGCAAAATCTGGGTGTAGCTGCTCTGAAAGCAGAATGTGTGAGATGAGCAACACTGTATGGAGAGCTGCAGCCTAATCTTGTATGAAAAGATTTATAACGTAACTTAGGAAATGAAGGCCTAACTGTGAGATGGTAATCTGTTGCTGAACTGTCATGTTATGTAGAATTAGTCAGAAATCTGTAAAATCAATGGTGATTAAAATATCCTTTTAGCTTTCCATTTATATATATATATATATATATGTTTATAACATAACCCTGCTATAAAAAGTGTACAGATGTAGTGAAAGCAATGGAATAGTCTGAGAGATGCTGGCTTTTCGTGCCTTGCAGTCATGCAGGGCAGTACTTGGGGGAAAAAAGGAAAATGATCCAGAGCCTTAATTCCAAGAGAGTCTAGACATTAAGCCACTGCATAAAAAGCTATAGGAAATTCAAGGATTTCCTTACAAGTACTTGCATCTTTCTTTCCTGGCTTATTCTAGAAGTTGCAAAGAAGCCCATTGACTTCTCTGAGATTCACAGTACCAAATAAATTAGACTGAGAGTCTCCATGGGAAGTGGGCCAAAGGAAAGGACAGTTCTTAGATATGTTTTGTATTTCACTGTTCTCCCTTATACGTTTCTCTCTATGGCAATTCTTTCTCTGTACTTAATGAAATGTGCTTTGAAGTAAGTTAAATTGTCAAAAAACTGTGTTAAATTCACACCAAAAAAAAGTTAAATTGCCAAAAAGTAGTTAAGCTGTATTTTTATTCTCCATTCTGGATGAAACAATACAGCAGAACTAGTAAGTATGAGAGTCATGTTACTTGCAGTGTTGATGCAGTGGGCTCAAAAGTCAACTCAAATTGTTCTGCCCATCTCTCTTTAAGTGATGAAGTGACAACAACATCAAGCAACAAAGAAAGAAAATAGAAGGGCCTATAGAACAGTTTGAATACTGGGTGCTTTATAGACCTAGTGGTTTTTCGGATAAAGCAAATCATGGAAATAAGCCACAACTGTACAGCTGGTACCCACTGATAGTCCTCTGGAGCAGAACAAAGGCTAGCCAGCAGTGAGGTGTCCATGGCAGATGTCAAGCAGGGTCTGTCCATGCCTGTTAGAAATGTCACTGGAAAGGTAATTTTTTCTACTATTTCAAGGTTTAGGGGCGTTGAGTGTGGCTTTCTTCTGATTGTTCGTGTTGGCCAACTCCCAACTGCTTTTTGAAGATGTTTATTTTTATAACTGTTGCATTTATCACGGTGGATTAGCCAAGTCTGTTGACTTCAGTGCTTTGGCACAGGCTGTCAGAAATTATTTTAGTAATGCTGTGCACTGGACAAAGTGCATTTACTTTTCAACCTCTGCTCTCACTTCCAAGCAATAAGCTACTGAGGGTTTCATTTACAGTCAAATGTTCAGTGGAGTTCCTATATGCAGCTTTTTGTTGTACATTGGATTTTTGTTTGTTGAAAACAAAGAGGAGGAGGAAGGACCATATCCACCTAATGGCTTATGGATACCAGTAAATTGTGGCTATTCCACAAGGAGGTATAAAGCACAGTAGGATGTTTTCAGAGATGTAATAAATCTTCTGGGATTGTCATAAGGAGTGCCAACACCATTTGAGAAAGAGGAACTTGTGGCGTTTCCTTTGCTCCATCTCAGGCATAATCTCCACAAAGGCTTGAATGCTTGGGTCAAATTCTCTTCTTAGCAAGTCTGTCATTTTTTGAGCACCAAAGGGCTGTGCCCATCATGTGCAAATCATTTAGGGTAATGCCATGTTTTATTTTCACTGTCAGTGTTTTGGGGCAGATGAAGAAAAAAAACCAAACCCTTTCTTTTGGTCAAACTGAGCTTTGATTGTACCTTCAGGGCTGTAAAGAAGTTTTTAATGGAACATATTCACCTTACTGAATGTTGTTTGAGGTAAGGAATAATTTAATCTGAAGTAAAAGCTCACCATAAAAGAGTTTCGTTGAAAATTATTGAGTATCCCCTCTGTGCCATTATCTTCAGCAAAATGTTCTCTAATTTTCTCTTGCATGACTCGAACTAATCTTTAAGTTTGTATGCACCTTCAAAGTAAACACAGCAACTCACCTCAGAAGGGCTTCATGCTCCTGCGAATTAGTTTGTTCGTTCTCTTAATAATTCCACTTGCCTCCCCTGCAGATGAATGTCACTGCAACCTCTGTGCTTCCATGCTAGAACCCGATCTCGTCATTCACTTCAAAGATGCAATTCACTGCCAAATACCTCACCTTCATCCATCTCAATCTAAACTCAGCAAAATGACCTCTCAAAAAGTACTCTACAGAGGCACTCTTTAATCAACATCTGTTTAGAGCTTTCCCCGTGAACTTCACATAGGCAGATTGTTTTCCATAATTAGACACCGGTAGGCTTTGATATAACTAGCTGACATATAGAATACATATTCATTTCTCCCCCTGACTTCTTGAAGGACCTGAGTAATGCAGAAGAAACACCTAGTGCATTTAATACTAGTCTCAAGAGCTTCAGACTTGTCTAAGAGAGTCACTGAAGCACTTCAGGTAGAACTCTTATCTCTTGTTAAAATGAGAAGCTTAGGACTGTGTGATGCTCTTACTGAGCTAAGAGGCTGTATTAAGGTAAGAAGTAGAGAGGGACTTGGAGCTCATATCTCCTTCTTTTCCTTTGTTAGATGGACTAGAAGGTGCAGAAATGATCTTTAGGGATTAGCAAATGATGACATTAATAGAGCTATCATTGCAAAGAGTTGGTGGTTTTGCAATTACAGCCTTGAGCTGCTACTTGGGGCTTATGGGTGATCACTGCTGTGGACTTTGCTTGATCTGTCTCGTCTTAGGCCATTTGTAGAGACTCTAGTTCAGATAAACACTTAAACATATGCTTAAAACTATTCATATGTAAAACACCCCTTGAGCTCTCTCTGCTAAATATGACCTTGATCTCTTGGTGCTGCAGTTCCCCAGTGAAAAATAGAAATATGATAACAGCTTTATCAGTCTGAAAACTGCCAGCAGTCCCATGCTACTATTTCTCATGTAACATAACAAAACATATCTATAAACGTGATAGTATTTGCTGGCTTGATTCTGCCCTTTCCCTTCAGTGAAATTAAATAACAGCTGACTCCAGAGGCAGGCTGATTGATTTCAGTGAAACTAATGCTACTACTCAACAAGAGTAAAGGCAAAAGTAGCGGATGCAGACACCGAGCAGGTTCTGTTATTCCCCGGTTACTGCCACAGAGCTCTGGTTATTTTGAAAAAGCCTGTTCATATTTTCTCTTTTACTATCTCCCCCTGATCTTTTCTTTTTGCCATTTCTCAGCCTTATAGAATAGTCTCAAAACTTACGAATTGACTGTCAGTTTTAAAATCTATTTCTGGAATTTTCAGGTTCTTCAAGTGAGCATTTAGAACCACTGTATCTCCAAACCATCTGCTCTTAGAGGAAAAAGAAAACACTTTAAAAGCCGACAGCTGACTTTCAGAACTCTTTAGTAACTGCAGCCCCAGTTGAAATTATTGAGAACTAATAGTCTGAAATGTTTTGGAAAGTCAGGGCATGGAAGGGTTCATTTGAGTTCTGCAGCCTCCAGCCCCATAATTTTCAACTGTTTTTCAATGTGTTGTTGTTGAAGGTATCAAAGTTTGGAGGTGATTAAAACTCAGTAGTTCGTTTGGTCTTCAGTATATTGTTTTCAACATTTCCAACAGAAGTAAATGCTTAAATCCCGTTAAATTGGAGTCTAAATGCCTTAGGTTTCTTTACAAATCCTTCTGGTAGGCATCAGATATCAAACAGACAAAACAAAAAAATTAGGCTGAAGCCAGGGTATTTTTCTGTCCCTATGGGGAAAAGGGCATCCATTATGCAATGAATCTTCTTTTGTAATGGTTTGGTGGCTTTGACAAAATCCATTTTACTTCATTGTCCTTTTACTTTACATAATGTCCATAAAATGGGAAAACAGAAGATGTTATTGCTGATCAGAACAATTAGTATAAAGCTCTTGATGAGTTTTAACGTTGGGAAAGAAAAAAAAAAAGCAACCTTTCAGGCCAGAACAGGAAGTGTATTCTGGATGAAGGGGTATGATTTGCCTTGCAGTACCCAAAGCAGTTTTTATGTGTTGTCTTCTGATCAGAAAAAATAAAAGGAGCTGACTTATTTCCCCTCATGTTTTAATACCCGGTACATTGCAAGATACCAGAATCAATGTTGCAAGACAGGTAAATCTTAATTCCACCGTGATCCCAGGGGATGTTGGAAATTCTAATAAAATGAGATTTTATGAAATTGGAACAATTAAGTAAGCTTTTTTAATGTTAGGCTGGGGAAGACCTGAAATGGGATCCATCTGGGAGACCCTGCTCTCATATGGATGCCTCTGGACTTCAGAGGGGAATTGCAGCCAGGTGTAGAGGTGTACTCGCATACATGAAGTTGTAAAGGAGGCTTAAAGGTCTTTTGTAGCAGAAAGAAAACGAATAAACCTATAGTTCATATAATCTGGCTTTACCTTGCAATGCACCAGACTTCCCTAGATGAATCCCTGTGTTGCGTAGGACACGTTTGAGGAGGACAGCTATGCTGACTTCCCAGTTCCTACAGATGTTTACTGGGAGTCCGACTCCCAATTTCCTCCACTTATTGGCCCCTGGTTTCCAGCTGACATAACCACCCTGCTTTTGTATGAACTGCCGGGCCCCTGTGGGGCCCTTCTCCTGCTGGGTGGAGGCTTTGAGGGGCTGTGTCCACACACGGGGACGGGAGGGAGCGAGGAGCTGAGGCTCGCCTAGAGAACTCCAGGAGCGTACGCGGGAGATGCTGAAAGTGTTACGGGAGGCCTTGTAATTGGAAGACAGCTCTGTAGATGGTTATTTCATTAGAGATTACTCTTTAATTAATACAGGGACTCGAGAGAGCACTTTCTCGTCTCTTTCTTCCCATCCCTCCCCTCACGTGTATGTCTGCACGCATTAATCGCGTCACTCTGCCGTGCCTTCCGCCAGCAGAGTGCGGACTGGGTTTCTCAGCCTTGGCAAAGGGGCCGGCCGCGCGCGAGCTGAGGCCGAGGTGTGGGCTCAGTGAAAGCCAGCAGGTTGCAGTCTCTTAAGAGTCCCCTCCCATCCCTAATCCTTCCTTTCCTCTGATTCATCACGCCGATTTAAGCGCAGGGGACAGGCTCAAGGCAGAAATGTGTTTGGCCTTAACCTCGGTGAGCTGGGGCCTGCTCGGACATGTCCACAGGCACAAGAAGCGGGAGTTTCCCCAGCGAGCCAGGGCTTTCCTGGTCTGCTCCCTGCCCAAAGCTGCTTGACACGAGCTCATTCTTCTGAAACCTCAGTATTTACACAGGCTCTGTGGCTGCGATTTACCCCGTGTCCAGCTGCTGATACTTATCTCTACTTTTCTGAAGTAAACAATGAAAATCAAAAGCTTCAGGAGAGCGCTTCTGCCGTTCTCATGCAACTCATACGGCTCCCCCCAGCTTGCTCCGCGTTAGCCTGTCTGCAGCCACGGCATCTCCCAGAGCCGCGACCAGGAGCTCGGCTTGTGATAGCGTCCCAGAGAGGGAAACGGGGTTTGGAAAGGTGTGGGTGCTGTCCGCGTGTGAACAGACCTCCTCTCCTCCTGCAAAACCCTGGCACGCAGGCGTTTGGATACAGATCTGGAGTCCTTTTCCTTAGCATCACGCTTTCTGTTTAGAGGGAGATACTGCCGTCAGCTCGAGTGTCCGAATGTTTTATAGGGAGAGTGAAGAAGATGAGATGAAAGACCCGAGCAGTACCAAGTGCAGCTCTTCAATGATTAGTGCGAAAGGGCTTTTGTCCAGAATACCCTTAAATAATAATGCTAATCTTCCACATAGAAAAGAAATCCTATTTCCAAGTAATACACTGGGAAAAAACACAGTATTTTAATTCAATTAAATCACAATGAAAAGCAGAAGACTTAAATAGATTGTCTGTCTAGTATAGCTGCTAATCTGTCTCATGTTCGGTGATCTGGTTCACCCTGCATAATCTATTCTGCGTATGTTGTTCTAGCCTGACTACATCGCAAAATATTTTGCAGAGTTAATCAAATGCAGCCTGAAATTCAAAGGGCAGGAGAACAGTTAAGATGTATATGCAAGAG
Organism: Anseranas semipalmata; assembly: GCA_013399115.1. NCBI lineage: Eukaryota > Metazoa > Chordata > Aves > Anseriformes > Anseranatidae > Anseranas > Anseranas semipalmata. The sequence continues at coordinate 64,354 of VXAA01004202.1, read as the reverse complement.
ATAAATGTACTGCTTTCAGGTGCAACTTGGAAATAGATAAAAAGCCTCAGATCTACCAGGGCGCTTTCTCACAGCTCCTGTAAGCGTATGCTGTAGATCCTGTGAGTGCATGGAGGATCCCAGTAATTCCAGGTGTGCTGCAGCTTGGTTTCTGGGGTCTATGAGTTAATAAAGAGGAGACAGAGGATGTTCCATCATCCCACTATGGACAAGCGAAGTTCAGTAGTCAGATTTCTTTCCTGCTTCTAAGACACATGAAGGAATTAGCAATACTGCCTTTGAAATCAGCAGTGTCTCCACTGCCTTCAACTCGAGCGACATTCATTTGCACCAGTTAAGAGTTTAGGCTGAGACCTCCAAAGAGAGCTAGGCACCTAGATTTCTTTTGAAAATCTGGGATTTTTCCCAGATGCTTTTCAGAGCTTCTGCGATTGCCTGACTCTTTCCATTTCTCAAATTCCACTTTTTTTTTCCTGGCCTCCTCTGACCCAGCCTTATCCTTCTGTCCTTTCTTGATGCTTCCAACCTGCTTCTGAACCATTTACCCTTTTCTCTGATCAAAGTCTGTTTTGGTCTGAGTTTGGGAAGAAATTCTCTTTAGTCAGGGTTTCATCAGAAACACTTGGCCCTGTGCTAGCAGTCCACTTTGGCATTATCATTCTTAGCTGGTTTATTAGAATTTGTGCATAAGCCTGTTTTTAAGAAGGAAATCAGGCAGAAGCAAGCCTCCTGTTTCCATCCAGACACAGCTTTCAGAAGTCCTCAGTTTAAATTTCAGCCATTTCTAATTAAGAGCTCATCAAACTCCATAAAACCCACAGGGTTTCCAAGGATCTCTTGTTAATGGCTATGCTTGGGAAAAAAAAAAAAAAAATACTTTGAGTTATTTTGCTTTCAAAGTGCATTGTGTATTTTTGTCATCATCTTCCTTTTCTTTCTTTAACATCCATGGAGAAAATGTATTTGGAGATGATTTGGTCAGATGAGAAATTATCTATTGAGCATATTAGCATTTAAATATGCTTTTCAAAATGCTTTTGGTCATCAGCTCGTACACAGATGCCCAAGCATGCACACATGGTCTTGAGTATACCAGTTGCATGATAAACTTTTCTAAAGGGAAACAGAAGCTTTTGCACATTTTTTATATTATTTAGACTTCTGTTAATTTCCAAGGAAATGTCTTTTTTCATGATCTCTGAGCTATTTTTTTTTTTTTTGAAGCCAAAAATTATGCATCAGCTCATGAGCTCATGGTATCTGAGTTTCTAGATAATACAGATCCTGCTCTTGCATTTACTCCCCATAAATCAGTCCCTGAATCAAAACCCCTTAAAAACATAAGTGCAAACATAAAAACTGCAAATGATGGGATAGTTAGTCTGTTACTTAAAAAGGAAGGAGAGGAAATAACAAATGATACAGAGAACGAAATATTCAATTCCTTTTTTGGTTGCTTCTCCAAAAAAAAAAGGTTGATTGTGATTGTATAATAATGCAGTAAGTTTTAACAAGGGGATCATCTAAAATAGCAAAAGACTATGCTGGCTAAAATTTAGATAATTTAGATGTTCAGCAGTTCAGCAGGGCCTGATGAAATCTACCCTGGAGTACTTTGGGAGCTAGCTGAAACAATCCCAGAGTGATTAGAGATTATCTTTCAGAGTTTGCAGATGACCAAGGTAGAGTCAGAGGCCCGGGGAAGGGTAAACATAGAGCCTATTTTTAAATAGGGGGAAATGAGAACCAGGGGGATTATGGAACAGTAAAACCCTCTTCAATACCCCAAAAGTTTCTAGAATTAGCTGTTACAAGCACTCAGAGAATAAAAAGTTAATAAGAAACAGCAAATATGGATTTGTCAAGAGCAAATCATGTCAAACCAGTACAATTTCTTTGCAGGATAGACGAACTAGTAAATAAAAACCAAGAAGTAGATATGATGTGTGTTGATTTTTAGTACGGCTTTGTATGCTGTCATTTGCGGTGTACTCGCAGTTGAAGAAGTAATGTCCTCTATTTTGAATTGCTACAATGTGGGTGTACAACTAATTGTAAATTAAGGCTCAAAAAGTAAAGACAGGCAGTTTCCTGCCAAGGTGGGAGGGGATGTCAAATGGGGTCCCTCTAGGGTCTGCGCAGGGCTGGGAAGTGCTTGGTACGTCACTGACTGTCTTGGATGATAACAGAAAAAGCACGCTGCTAAAATTTGCAGAGGTTGTGTTGGGTGGAATTGCAGCATTTGGGAAAGGAGAAACAACTCAAATGCTTTTGATACCTGGTAGTTTGAAATTAGCAGCCTGAAATGCCAGAAAAAAAACAAGCACGGATCTTAATGGTTGATGAAATAAATGCAAGTACAGAACAGAATGCGAAACAGCAAATACTTCGCAAGGGAAGCAGTATTTACAAATTAAGACAACTAAGGATGCAGGTCACTGGAAGATCATAAGCTGAATATGATATAATGCCATAAAACTGCTTCAGAAAAAGACAACTCATGCTATGGAGAGTTTTAGTAAGACTTGTGGGTAAAAGATGAGGGGTAAACTTTGCTTTTCAGGCAACCTTCGTACAGCCTTGGCTGTGTTCCTCTTTGGTTGTGCAGTTTAAGAAAAATCTTGACAAATTGGAGAGAGACTAAAGGAGAGCCATAGGAATGATAAGAGGTTTGGAAAACGCAACCTATGAGGAAAGATTGAAAGAATTGGATTTGTTTAGTCTAGAGGAGGGAAGACTGATGGGATGTGATAACATTCCTCCAATATGTAAAACATTGCTAGAGAGAGAATGGTGATGAATTGTTCTTCATAGCAGCAATGAGTAGGAGAAAAATAATTGGTGTAAGTTTAGATATTAAGAAAAGCTTTCTAGCTTCAAGGATAGTTCAGTGCTAAAGTAAGCTGTGTGAGAGGGTTACTGGATCTGCTTCTTTGGAGGTCTTTAAAAAAAGTTGCTCACCTGTGAGGGGTGGTCTAGGAGTACTTTATATTGCCCTCTGTGAGGGAATAGGCTAGACTGCAGCTTTAGGCATCTTCTGGCCCTTACTTCCTAGTTTGTAATGGTAAGCGCATTTCAAGATTAGGCTGAATAAAATCTTAGGAACTGGTAGGTGGATGGAGTGTTGATAGTTTTACAGAGGGATTAGGCTGTAGAAGCATCGAAGTTCTTATAATCATGAAAGATTTTATTCATCCAACACTTGTGCGAGGTTTACAGTAGGTGAGGAGCAATGTAGATGAGGTTTCATCAAGGCTATTCTAGATCATACATTATATAAACTAAAATCTCCAGGCCAAGTGCCCTTTCAATTGAAATATCCTTCGTTTTCTGGGAGAAGTGTTGTGCCTGTTTCATCTGTGGTTATTTGGACAACAGACAACTGGGAGTAATTGTTCCATATGATCTTAATCTTCCTTGGTGGTTCTCCTATAGTTCTCTACCTTTGTTTGGCTTTTCTTCCTTATTGTGCTGCGATTAGTGATTAATGCAGTTAAGTTTTTAAACCACTTAGTTTGTTATTTACAGCTGACTGTGAGATAACTGTGACCAAGTGGAAGCGATGCGATGATATGCCTGCAACCTTCCATTGCCAAGCTCACCGCTAACAGGCGAATGCTGCTTCCTGGAAACGGAGTCCTCCATTTTTAGATCACAGGTGACTTTTTGATTTATAGGTCCATAGAGATTGGGATTGTCGAAGCGCCTGAGAGCCCCAGATACTTACAGCTTCCTGAGACCGATAAACATCTCATTGCCGAAATGAGGGATAATTTGGGGTGGACTTCCTTTTCCCCACTTTCTTTCTAGATTGCAACTAGAAGGGCATAAATATTATCATATGCTGTTTGTTTTTCTTGCATGACTGCAGAAACATAAAAGAGACGTAAAGGTGAAGTAATTGCAGTTGTAGCATGCAGGTTTTGCGTAAATGAAAGTGGCCTCCGGAAAGGCCAAATACCTAAAACCGGCCGCATTTGAAATTTCATGATACTTGTAAAAACAAACAACGAAAAAGCCCCAAACATTTCTGCTCTTTCACCCTGAAATGCCTTTCTAGTGTTTTCCTCAGGCCTGGTCCATGCTGGCTTCGTGGGAAGGCTCTGCCAGGTGGGGACCGAGCGCAGCGCAGGGCTGGCACCTGGCACCGTGTTATCCCGCTCGGAATTACCTTTCCTAGGGATTCCATGGCCCCTGTGAAGCCCAGCTAGCTCAGTGCAGCAAGCCGAGCCACAATAAGGCTGTGGTTACAACCCCAGTGCCCACAGGCAGTTTGGAACAGCGTGCTGGATACCTGCGTACTGGAAGGTCAGCAATTTTGCTAGAGATCACCCAGTGAGAAGCTGAGAGAAGTGGAGGTTGGCGGCTGTCCTGCGTTCACAGCACCCTGTCCTCCCTCACGTGCTGCTGCTTTGTGTGCGCGGTCAGCAGGAAGCAAGCGTCCAAATGTCGAGAGCCGAGTCCTCACCTTGGGAAAGGCACCGATCTCTGTGCTAAGCACTGGGGCTGCCGCTTGTCGCGCCGTGGAGCCAAGACGCGGTCAGGTAGCTGGACGTAGGTGTGAGGGCGGTTGCGCAGCGTAGCTGGCTGCCCCTGTACATGACCCTCGCTGGGGCTGGAGCAACGCGAGCCAGACAAGACGATCTCCAGCTGCACCGACCCGTTCCCAAATTCCAGTCTTAAGCCTGGGACCAAACAAAGCGATATCCAGAAGGTCTCTTGTTTGGGGTGTGTGTGTGTTCAAGTGTGTTGTTTTGCTACACAGCTGCATCATCCCAAAGTAAGCTGCCCTAACTAGAGACAGAGCCTGCATGGACCGAGGAGACTCTGGCTCTGGGTCGGTGCTTCCACGCAGTAAGCCTCTGTGCAGTCCCACCTTCACACTTTGCCTGGGGAACAGGAAAGGTTAAAAGCCAAAGCTATGTGCTATGTTCCCGCAGCGAATAGACTTCTTTTCCGATAAAGATAACAGGCGAGATGTTCCCCCTCCCCACACGCACCTTTCCCCCCCCTCGCTGATCCCTTCTTCTCACCCCTCCACTGCACACACCATTTCTTCTGCACTACACGTTATAAGTGGGGGAGATTTCTTGAACCAGGGGCCTCCTGCTTAATGCACTAAGGATTCGGTCAGGCCAAGAATGCCTGTAGCATATGGGGAAGGAGAGGGCCAGCAGTGAGCAAGCTTGGACAGATGTGCTAGAGAGGGAGCGTGGTGCTAGTGGGGGTGGAGAACGCTCCCCCCCCAAGCTCTCCCCCCAGCCGTTTCGGAGAGAGGCCAATCAGGAAAAGCGGACCCTTTTTAGGACCCCAACAGTTAGGGAGAGCCCCTGAGGCATTTTTGGCCGGGAGGTTGCGCGCGCACACGCGCGCACACACACGGAACAGTTCAGCAGCAGTCCAATCCCAAGTGACATGGAGCTTTTTCTTAATTCAGAGCATATTTCAGGCTTCAGTTTAAGGGGAAAAAAAAAAAAAAACAACAAACCAACCAACCAACCCATAAACCATAAAGAATCTATTGAAACAATTGTAAGGGGAAAAAATAGAATGTGGCTGCAGCTGAAGCAGTTAGGGAGATGGGGGGGGTGAACAATAAAAGAAACAATTACCGTTTTTCCCCTCAGACCTCAGATCAGCCTGGCACGATACAGACCTGTATGGGCTGCTTTCCAAAAAACCAAAGGTGTCTCCCTCAGAAAACATTGCTGTCCTTGGGTGAGCTTCTGGTTGAACTGGGCTTCGCGATAGATACGGCTCTGCTCATTCACTCTTTTGCCCGGCAGCATCTCCCGTGTTTCTCAGTGTTGTTTTTCAAGTAGAAGCTTGGAGCTGGATGATCGGTAGTCTGTCATCTTGCCCGTTCTTGCTGAGCAGCTTCATTTGGGGATCTCAAAGCACATTTGAAGCAAGAGGCTCCTGAGCTTTCCGGTGAGGTGAGGCCATCTGGTGAGACTCCACTTGCTAAATGCAGAACCAGACTCTTCAAAGCGTTCAAGTGGTGTTTAAAGGGTGCCTGGCAGGACTGGGAAGGGAGTCTAACCAACCCCAACCCTCCTGCATCAAATCTCTCTGCAGTGGGATCTTCCCTTACTGTATTTCTTTTGTTCCGCATACTGTTAGCAGTTAAGAATTGCGTACCTGGGCTTTGGCACCCTATACAAAGAGCAATTGAGTTGGTCCCTGCCCCAAATCCCTTCCAGTCTTTGCTCTCAGGGACAATTTTTCTCTAAAGGTAATTTAGATCCACAAAACTCTTAGCACAGCTTGTTCATTACTGCCAAGGACCTGCAGTGCAGGATGCGTCTCCTCAGTTAACATCTGTTTTTTGACCAAATCGCCTCGGTTTCTGCAAGGGCCCACAGCTGATATAAAATGCTGAGAAATTATGACTATTTTTGTTGTTTGGGTGTTTTAATTGTTCTTGTGTTGTTTTTTTTTTGTTTTTTTTTTTTTAAACCTGCAGTTCATTTTGACACGCTGAGCTGGATTCTACTCAGAATCATACCCAGGCAGTTATGAAGTTACAAAAATTACTCCCAACTTACCCCAGTGCAGGGAGGTGGAAAAAATTCGGGGGGTCTCACAAGGGGGGATCTTTGGCATCAGACCAACAGGAGCAATCAGCGTTCAGGGGAAGACGTGTGTGTGCGTTAGGAGGCAACATCTGCTCCTAGGGCCACACATTCACGTGCTGGCCGGGAGTCTGCTGCCGCAGAAGAGAAGCGCCAGGGCATCGGGTATCTGCGCACGATGGGGTTCAGGGCGAGGTGTCCATGTGGGAGGCCTAGGGATGCTGATCTGGATTTTTAGTCATTTTTTTTTCTGTCAGATACATCAGGAACAAAGGAAGCAGGCAACAAAAGCTCAATTTCAGAGGGACCTAGGTGCCTGAGAAATTTGTTACCCTGTTTTTAAATGATACTTAAGCGCTTAAAAGTTTAAGGGACTGTGTAAGTGATTCTTGGCTGTCTGGGCACTAGTTCGAATTCAAATTCATGAAGACTCAGTAGGAGTTAAATATCTGGAAATAGGTCTCCTATTGAGGACTTGAGATGGAGGGTGGAGCAAAGCTTGTGTGTCTTTGACAATGAAGCAGCGCTTTGTCACCCAACATTAATTGTCCCCACAGTCCCTGCAGCTGTGTTCCAAGGAATTCCTTGGCTATTTCTGGCCATGTTTTACTGGTTTGCTATTCTGACTCTATCTAATGATTGCCAGGATTATCCATAGGCAAGACTTTGCACTGAAAGTAGTAGCAGCAGTTTCCTTGGCTTTAGTGGCAGCCTTTTGGGACCTAACGCTGATCATTTCATCTAAAATTAAGCATTGGGTCTAATGGCTCTGATTTAGGAATCTTGATTCAGCTCCGTATCACCTAAGGCAGTAACATGCCTTGAGGACCAGTTAGTGAGATTAAAAGGAGACAGTGTGGCGTTGCTGCCTTTCCCAGGGAATGCAAGACAAGCAACTTCCAAACAAAAAGTCATTTATTGTGGGACTCTCTTAAGTGAATTTGGAAAGCCTGAAAGCAGGACAGGAAGAAACCAAAGTGTAAGGGCAGGGGATCTCTTTTCCTTGTTTCTTGTTTGACATTATAGGATTAGTTGTTATTTTTTATATTCTGCATTTCCTCACACCTTTGGGCGTTTTATGCTTCTTTGTGCAACTCCTTTAGACCAAACCTGGACTACCGGCCGGTCCCGTCAGTTTAGATTCAGTCCCTGTTGTGTTTGCAGTATTACGCTGAGCTCTGACACGTCTTGCTCCAGGCCTGCCTGCTGCTCGCACGAAGCAGTCCTGGCCTCAGTGCGGGCAGGGCCGTACGCTGAATCCAGCCCGCTGGATGGGAAGGTTGAACATGTGCTGCAGGTAGAGGGGAGGAAACGCAGCGGGAAAAAGAGGTTAGATTTCCAGCACCTCCTAGTCCCATTGCCTTGTGCCGAGGGGATGTCAGTGTGCAGTGCGGCCCTCCTTGCCCAAGGATCTCGATGTGACCTGACCACAGCTGAGACCAGCATGTTAGGAAACAGCGCTTCTCCTCTCTGTCAGCAGGGAGCTCATGCTCCAGACCCGTGTTTCAGGGTCTGGACCCCGAAACTTTGGCGTTTGCAAAGTTTCTCTTTGCAGAGGGTGCCCCGAGACCTCGGCGGCGATAGGCTCCGAGCACGTCGCTGCTGCAGGCCTCGGCTGGCGGAGGCTGCGGCCACGGCACTCTCTAGGAGAGCATCTCCGTGCTCTTGGCCAGGTGTCCATGTGGGGAACCCCATGCTTCCCTGCAAGAGTCCTCCTGGAGTTCTATTTTGACGTGCGTCTGTTCCTTGTGTGGCATAAAGTTTTACTCTGTCTGGACGAGTGCTTGCTGTAAATGCGTTTTTTCCCCGATAGAGGTAAAAGCACTAGTTTGGTAAGCGAGAGCTTGGCGAAAGGTGTTGCAAAACATTGTTTTTTTGCTGAGTGCTCTTAATTTTCATGCATGCTCAGGGAAGGGAATGGTGAGTAGTCCAAACGGGCCCAGAGGAGTTTAGAAAATACAAAAGGAGTTAAAAGCCAATGCTTTAGCAGGTTAAGGGATGAATGTGGGATCCTCTGGGTATCCAGATATCTGTATATGCTGGTGAAATCAAAGAACTGTAAGTTCAAGTGAGTGTTTACAGGCTCCCAAATTCAGTTAATTTATGATATGTTTAATATGTTTTTACAAATGTTTGCTGTACTCAAGTAGTGACGATGCTTTATTTGGTCAGTAAAATTCCATCCTGCCTGCAGTACGCAAAGACCTGAATGTCACAAGGATGTTCTGTGTCTAAGGAAAAATATTCGCTCTCATTTTAAACAGATATTCCAAATTCTTCTTCTCTTTTTAATAGAAACTTAAACCTGTCGCTAAAACCACTAACAGGACTTTCCAATTCTCACTAACATTAAGTGATATTTCTGGTTTTTCTGGTTTCCATTCTTTCTCTTTTTCTTTTATTTTTTTTCACCCTCTTTCTTCAGCATAGCAAGATTGGAAATTAGTGCTGGCTTGAGGCCATGGCTGCATCTATGAGGCCATTTAAAGTTATTGCTCTCTGCTCCCTCTGGGCCAGTAGGAAGTTCAGCTGTGATCACAAGGAAAAAAAACTCAAATGCTAGAAATAATAATTAAAAAAAAAATCAGAAGAATATGTAGTTGCTTTTATGCACTCGGAGTCACGGGTGAGAAGAATTGTGAAAGCAGCTAGAAATACTGAAATGTGTCTTTTTGTGCTGAGATGCTGGGATCGTTGTGGTGAGATTTGTGGTCTCAGCCAAGGGAGCATCTGCTTTACACTGAGTTTGGGCTGCTGGCCTCTGACTTCCCCGTAGGTGTAAATCAGGAATAGCTCTGTTGAAGCTGGTGGGGCTCTGCTGCTGTGCAGTTGGAGCGAGGGAAAGCTCTGAGCATCCGGGCAGGTGGGAAGGAATTCGCAGCTTCGTTCCTGTTCTAGATCTGAATTTTGCAAATCATCTTATGCAAGAGCCTGACCTGAAGTGGGCCTTTTATTATAGCAGCTTGGCTTGGGCTGGGATTTGGGAGGTGGACGTAAGATTGGTTAGTATGGGCCAGCATTTTAGTGAAAGAATTTGCCGCCTTAGAAAATATCCCTTCCTGCCGCTACAAGACTTTTTGGCTGCAGACAGGGAGCTGAAGACAAAGTACTGGCCTGCGCATGTTCACACAGATAACCTTTTTGCATGTGCAAATTTGTGTCTTTTCAAAGCATTTGTGCACGCACCCGAAAGTGTCTGGCTTGGTGTAGTGGGTATGAAAAAAGCAGATCCTGGCTCACATGAGTGAATGGGTAGCCCCAAGCCCTTGCTTACTCTCTTTTTTTGCTTGAAGTTGGATGACCTGATCCTGTGAAATCTGTCCCCGCAAGCTTTCTTTTCAGTGTTGTACAGCAGTAGCTTCTGGGCAATATTTGGGCTTGTTCTTCAGATACAAGTGAAGTTTTTGTACAAACAGAAGTTTTCTAGGAGGGAATGAAGGGAAACCTTGAACATACTCGCATTCAGTGAAAAGGTGAAGGAGTTTTCAGTCTCTGTATGAGGAGGGAGGGGTGTTGTTTAGTCCTTCTCCCAGCACCAAGTATACAAAGCATGTCCCAGCTCCATGAAACAGGTTGTGGGGTGGGGAAGAGATGAAACTTTTAAATGAAATGAGTCACCAGAATGTTTTGGGTCCTCCTGATGTTTTCCTGCTCACAGCAGCTCTGGATTTTTATTCCTTTGAAAAATTCAACTTTCCACTCAACTCTGAAGTGATTAAATCCAGACATTGATGGAGCTCCTTGCTATTTGCTATCCTACTCGCTACTGCCTGACCAAAACGCTCCACAGTTTAAAAGCAGCTCAGGACAATGTGTGATGATTTGGTGGTTATTTATGTGAGGATCTCATGCTTGTTGCTGCATGCATGAAGCGGATGTTCCTCCTTGTCCCCACAAGTTCCCAGTCTGTATAGGTGAGGCAAAGGAGTCTCATATCACATCCTTGGTTAACAGCAAATTGAGACCGTTGTACTTTAAGACCGCTTGTCCTACAGCTCAAATCAGTGGCATATCCATTTCTCAGATTAATTTAAACGGATGCAGGCCCATGCTTCCCTGAACAGAGATTTTGCCATACATTTTCAAATTCAGGAGAATTCTTTGAATTTCCACCCTTGGGCTTCCAGTTTCTCCTCTGGTAGTCAGCTGACAGATTCTGCCTAAGAAACTCCTTGCTTTCCTGTTTGTTGGGAAGGGTTAAAAAATAAATAGCAGCCTGTGTTCTGGGGTGCCAAACTTTTTTTTTTTTTCTGCTCCGTCTCCTTTTGATTTAAAAGCTTTGTTTATCTCTCTGTAAAGTCACTGGCAGGCCATAAAGAGATATATTGCCTTGGTGCAGACAGCACAGACTCCGCTCCTGGGAAAGCAATGGACTGTGAAGTTGAGTGTGTGCGTGTGTGGGCCCGCTCATAATTCAGGAAGGGTTCTCTTTTGGGAAGCTCCCAATGGACTCTGCCTGCAGCCGCTTTCTACTCCTTGTAGGAGAAGTGTGCATGCATCCAGGAGCGTTGGTCAGGCTCTCGCTGCTTTTGATGTTCCCATAAAGCCATCACTCCAAGGCTTGGACTCGCAAGGCTATTGAACTCTGTCATAATACGGTGGATAAAGTACTCCCGGCGGTTTTAGGATTTTTATTTTTCTATAGGGAAGTAATGTCGTGTTGGAGCCCAGCCTGACCGGGCACTCCCTGTTGAGCCAGCACGGAGCGCCGGGATTCAATGCCACTACCGCTGCTTTGCTTCGCAGACACCAGCAGCAGCGGAACCTGCGAGTGCGCGTTCCTTGTGACTGGGTGACTGCAGACCGCCGGCCCCCCGCGCACCCCTGCCTGCTCCCGTGGGTGCTCCTGCCAGCGCGCGGGGAGCGGTGCTCGTGGCTGGGATGGGAGGTAGGGGAGGTGGAATAGGTGAGTTATTTCTGCCTGGCATTTGGACTGCGGAAAGTGCTATTCAGCCCAGCAGAGGACACTTGGATTTAATCTTCGATGGAATTGACTTGTAATGTCCTTTTTGCTTATCACCAGAGGAGGAATCTACTGAAAAAGAGGGCACAGCATCAAGTGCAGCTGAACCACTGCCAGCAGAAAGGTTATTGATCCCCTGCAAGAGGAGATAGGAAGCTGCCTCTTTCCTCTTTTAACAGCAAGTCATGCTTTGTGGGAATTCCCTACCTGGAATCACAGATTTCCAAATATTGGAGTCTAAGCCTTGAGAAAGGTGGGTTGGGAAGGAGCACACCCCACTCTTGGAGAGTTTCCTCCGCACGGAGGATTAGCATGAGAACGACAGATCATTTCAATCCCACTGCCTTTCTCAATACATTAAGTGACACGTAGCCGAGAGGAGGCCCCTGAAGATTAATGCTTTCTGCAGATTCAGTTTATCTTTGGAAACTCTACCAACATATTCAGAACATGGGCCCTCTGCCTGCCACTTCCCCGTCCCCACAGACCATGCCCACCCTCTTTTTCCTGTTGGTGACACAGACGGGGCTCCGGCCTCACTGTTTCTTCTGCAGCTCCGGGTTGCTGTACTTAAAAGGCTGCTAATCGCAGCCTCCATCTAAACTCGTTTGCCTGGGGAGAAATCATCAATACCTTTTTTACAGCAAGGGCAAATCCGAGCATTGCCTGCAAATCTGCAGGAAATTACTTTTCAAGTGACCGATGATATGACCTCTGATTTCCTAATGATCTAGGAAGAGTTCAAGCCCAAGTGCTTGTATATGCGGAATGCCAAATTTATATATACAAAGCATCATAATTACTGTCACAGAGATTTACAGTGCTTTACAAATCATTAATAATCATAATAATAATATTTACCATAACTCTTTCTGGCAGATTAATTGCAATTCTCTTTGACCATCCTCGAACTACTTTTCTTATAACATCTTTCCCATTGGCATGAAAATTAAGTACACAAAACATAATATATTGACATAAAGGGTGGCTTTATTTGTATGTGTTTATTTGAGACAAACCCAGCTATTTGCTATTGAAGTGAAAGCATGAGCATCAATGAATCAGCACATCTTTTAAGACAGTACTGGGTATTGCTGCATTTCAATATGGCATTAGTGGGTAACATGCTCTTAAATGGTTTTGCCAAGCAAAGGTGATTCTTATTGCTTAGTTAAGGTACTGCATTTGCAGTAACAAGTGTATATAAGACACTCATTTGAGTGAGAAGCTTTCATGTCTTTCACACTTGCTTTGGGGTGGAATAGCCACAAATGATAAATGTCAAGTTTAGGTTAGACTGACTGGTCTGTAATTGATGGACTGAGCTGATACAAATTCCTCATTCTTCTCTAAATACCATCAAGTGTATGAGATTTGGGAAAGGAAAAAAGTGAGAAAACGTTTTCCTGTTTCCTCTGATCTCCTACTCCTCACTATACAAAGTTTGGAAGCAATTTAAGATGGGATAGAAAATAAATGTAGGCATACAAGAATATTTTTTAGTTTTAAATTTTGTATTTTAGTGTATTTTCTTCTACTTTTACAAGATAAAAGTCTTTATTTTGAGGTATTTTATTGTAGCAGTTTTATGAACTTTCCTGCCATTTTTGACAACACGCACAGTTCCTGCCAATGCCATGGGTGTTGTTTCTCTTTTGTGAATTATTCTATCTAGGTCTGGTTTTATGCATTACTAGAAATCTGGTATTAATAGACCCTTATCCTATGGCTGATTCATTCATTTGAAAGGACAGTTAAATTGTTATTCATGTTTTTCAACATTCTGTTATCTATTAAAAAAAAAAAAAGACAATATTAACATTTTGTATTTTAGTTTCATGCTTCCCTTTGTTTATTCATCCAAAGCACATTTTGGGTGTAAAATGATCATTCCACTTGCTGTGGTAGTACAGCCTTGGTTGGGAAGAAGTCATCTGCTTAATTGTTTACAGGAATGCTACCCACTGGTTGATGGCTGAAAAAAATCTGGCTCTAAGATGTACCACTCACATCTCTGGTTGTACACGCTGCGAGTAGCACGAGTGAGTCAAAGTTGCAAAAACATGTAACCTTATATTGAAACATTGCTTCAAATATATTATACAGTAATTTAGTCATTTGTTAGACCAACATGAGCTTTAACTGCATTCACTGTTGTGGCATTAGGCTCCCTACCGAGGTACAACAACCTGCATATTATGAAAGCTTCCATGGGATAACAGACAGAAATCTCAGACACCCCTAACCTCAGCTCTATGTCTCATCAAATGTTCATCTCTGCGAGAGACAATTACAAAAGCTCGTGTGTTATAATGCAAAACATGGAGCTATTAGAGCCTGCTGACATGGAGAAAAATTGTAATAGTATTTCTCTCCCACATGCCTGTCCTTCAATTTAATTTTATAGTGGGTGTCTCATATAATTTTTTTTAAGTTTCTAAAAAAAAGACTTGAATCTTTATAAAAGAAAGTGCCGAGCTAGCTAAATGTAGAAGTTGCTGCCAATTCCCCCTTTAATACTGTTAAAACAAATGCAAATTTACAGCCACATTTATACCAAAGCTGTATGCCAAAGGCCATCAGAACTAAAAACATGTTTTAGAATATACATGTATAAAGTGGGTCTGATGATTCACACAATTTGATGCCTGGAGACAGAACACAGTTACAAGATGTTCTTTAATCTATTTCTAATTTATGTTCTGTTCCTTGGTCTAATCTGTTGGTTCCTCGTTCCATGTGTCCAGCAACAGACAGTGCGTGTTTGTGCGAGACGCGGTGGCTCGCCTGACAAGGGCCGTTCTATGTTTATTCGTATATTCTCCTTTCGGTTTAGTTCCAGAGAGATAATTGCCCATGAACGCGTTCTCCTTTCTCAAGTAAATTAGAGGGTTTCCCATATGGTTCATCCTCCCAAGACCACAAGGAGTTTTCTGAGAATCTGCAACGGTTCAGGTACAAGGAGACTCCCAGCTTAGCTGTAACCTTTGAGGTCCTTCCTATTTTCATACTGACACCTACGTCATCAATCCCATTACAGAAAAATTCCTCTAATCGGAAAACCCTGCTGGTGGAAAACCTGTCCTCATCCTATGAAAAGTAAGAGGTACCATGGGGATGTTTTTGTTGTTAGTGAATCATATCTGGTAGGAGTTGTTTCTTTTTCTTGTGCCACACCTCCAGCCCCCTCCAAGCCGCCCAGCCAATTGCTTTGGCTGCAGCAGCCCGTGGAAGTATAGCGTGCAGTAATTGCTTCATTGTGGTGCTTTAAGAGGAAAGGAAAATAGCTATTACTGTGAGCGAGTGCTTCTGTTTTTTTGCTGTTGTGTGTTTTGGTTACGAAATCTATCCTGTTCTGTTTTTTTGAAACTTTCTGTTGTGCAGGTGGAAGGCTGAGAATGGGCATATGCAGGTAACACAGGCAATGGTAAAGAGAGAAAACGTTGGTTTAGAAAAATACTCTTCATTTATAAAAAGGGAGTGAAACTATTGCTAATTTTCCTCGTGATCCTCTTTATGGAAGGCAACAAAGCATCATAGTTTCATTCCTGGAAAGCATGCTGAAGGTAGGCTCGATGCCTATGTACTTTCATCTCATCTTCAGTTACATAAAAGTTAATGGAGATTTGTCTTTTACAATTACTGTATGTACTTGTTTACTCATTTGGCTATAGATGTAAATACGGAATTTAATGGTCAGTCAGCGGCAGAGATAAAGCTCTATAAATTCGGGGTACTGCCTGTAAAGCAGCTGTTCTTCCATAAGGCTGTTCTGAGAAAAATGAACAAAAAAAGCCCAGCTCCAGTAAACTGAGATCAGACCTGTTACTGGAGATATCTAGAAATTTATGACTGGAAAAGGTATTAGGTTGTGACCTGATGGTCTCCTGCTGCTGGGGCTCCAATGGTGATTAGGAAGAAGTGATTTCATTGCCAGATGAAGGCTGCTGCCCTCATTCCTGTTTTTTTTTTTTTCTCATTGAGAAGCAGAACATGGTATTCAGGACTAAAAGGAAAAAATGCCTCCCCGCACATACACAGCGTTATCACCGCCAGCTCCTTGCCTTCAAAGACCCCCGACTGACGCTCCCTGTGACTAAGTCCACTTAATTCCCCACCGAAGAGAAAAAAAGTAGAGTTCAGAAGTTCAAGGAACTTCTGCAAACCACACGCTTGTGGTTGTCTGGGCTGCATGGCAAAGGGTTAGGCTGAATCGCTCAGTGTTTCGGACCTGGTTGCAGTCCTGTAACGTTTCCTTTTGAGGCAGCAAATGGCCAGAAGGGTGGAAGGCTTCGCACGTTGCTGCTGGGGGCCAAGAGCTCTCTTGAAACGTAGCCTTGGATGTCACCTTGGGAGCTGTTCGATATGCAGTGTTTGGAAGCCTCGTCCCAAGTTCTGGGAATGTTTAGCATAAGATTGTGTATTCGCGGCCTTGCCAGGCTCATATATAACCCCGTATAGCATCCCCTTTCCTCCCCACTTGTGTAACTGTTAATAGTAGTAGTCTCCTATGAAGCTTAAAGTACATAGAGCATTTAAAGCTTATAACATTTATAGATTGCTACAGTAGCAGGAGAATCAAGCTAATGAAAGGATTGGGTGGCTGCCCTGAATTAATACGGCCATAATCTAATTCATTTTAACTTCTTTTTTTGCTGCGTATGAAACCTTCCTGTCCTCCAGCAGCACACTGAGACCCGACTGGGAGGCTGGTGGCCGATGACAGGAGGGTGCCCATGCAGTGGGTCCTGGCCAGGAGAAGCCATGGTGGGGGTGCCAGCCGTCCTCCGTGGCGGCAGTGGGAGGTCTAGGAAAAGGGGTTTGGGGTTCAAGAAGTGAATGGGAGAATGAGATGTAGGTAGAGCAGTGAGCTTTGAAGCAGGCTTTCTGCTGCAATTTGAAATAGAGATTTTTTTTTTCCTCAAAAATTTCCACAGTAGAGAGCCTGCTTGCACCCAGAGATTGTCCTATAGGCTGCTCCATTCCATTTTTGACCATACAGCATTTTACCCTTCCTTCTCTGCCCTTGCCATTCCCTAGAGAAATTGAGTTAGGAGAATACTTCTTATAGTTATAACTCTATATAGGTGCAGTAAAATGTATTTGATTGTGAAGCCTACTTCTGTTCTTTGTTCCATCTCCTTCTCCTGTCTGTTATGCTTGTTTCAGCCAAAAAGGAGGGATTCTTGAGCGCTCTATAGATTGTCTCTTGGAAGCTTGAAGGGTAAGGAGGAGCTTTGGACCTGCAAGCGGTCAGGTTGAGGAGCTGGAGGGGAAAGCAGTGACGTGAGAGGGAGCAAGGCACTGTGGGTTGTTCTGGTGGATTTTGCTGAACGGTGTTACTGGATCACTGAGTCCAAGAAAATATTGCAGCACAAGTCCATGTAACAGCCAGTTTATACTTCTGACTTGCACATTCTTCTCACAAGCTTTGTATGACACTGTTTTCTGTGTACAACCTTTGACAGCCCTCCATATCGACTAGAGAGCTATAGAAAATATAACAGGACTATCATATTCTTTTTCTTAAACCTGAATCCATGCATACCATGCTAGGGTTTCAGTAGCTTCTGAGTGCTCATAAGCTAAGGGATGGGCTTGTTCTAGGATGTGGAAAATTCAGTGAAAAACAAGGCATTAAAGAAAGTCATAGCTGGAGACGATTGAATGGTGAGCACTGTTCTTCATGGACCTGTCCTGAACTCGTGCCCCAGCACAGTGGGAGGACTGGTGTTGTGCTTGGAGTAAACCTAAAACCAGAGCTGAAGCCACTTGTGCTCATTAACGAACCCATGGCAGCTCTTGCTGTGCTGCATGAGCAACACCTTGCCCTGGTCAGACGCTCATTCGAGCAAGTCTCCTCTGTGTGTTGATTGCAGCTATTTATAAGATTTGCAGCTTATTTAGGAGGCTCCCTCCATCACTTTCTTTCTCCATTTAGTCAATGGAGGGAGAATGCATCTAAATTAAGTTTCTTCTCTAACTTGCCAGCTGAACGTATGTTTTTTTCTCCCTAGAAATATACAAGAAGTCTAGAGAGATTAGTCTTGTAATTTAGGCTAAGATGGGTATCTGAAATTAAGTGGTGTTTACATCCCCATTCTCTAAATGTGTCCTGCATCCTCATTCAGATAACGCATGCCTTGTCCCTTCCTCCTAACTTGCTATGTCATGTTAAAGCATTTCCAAGGTGGCACATCCATCGCGATCCCATATGCTTCTGTGAATTCCCAGATGTGTATGGGGTGATAAAACCTATTTTATATGAGGGAACTAGCAAGTAGAAGAATACTGCATTAAGTAAGAGAAATGCTTGCAAAGATTTGTGCATGCTAAAGGATGGAGAAATACACACAGCTGAGGAAAATCATGGTCCCCCCCTCAGGTAATACGTTTTGCAACTACTACCCTTTGATTTAGGGCTGGATTCAAGTTTAAGTGGATGATCGCAGAACTGCTCTACCCACATCTGCTCCCGACGAGGTGCGGTCTGGATGATGGGTTCTGCAGGGACAGAGGTGTTCCCTGCCAGCGAGGACCCTTCAGGCATATCCTCTGCAGCTTTCCCCTTGCCAGGCTCCATCTGCTCCATCTGGGATCCTGTGGTGAGGTGCCTGGTCCCGTTGCTGTGCAAAGAGGTCGACATCTCTCTGTGGGCTCCGGGTGCTGGTCCTCCTGCTGTCTGCAGAGCTGTGTTGCTTTCACACATGTGTCTGCCTGGGTCCAGCCCTGCGGGTCTAGGACAGAAGCAGTGAATGCCCACAGTTAGCATTTGCTTTGTTAATCCCTTGGATAGTCCCACTGACGGCGCAGACACCTGACCCGTTGTCTTCTGTGGAGAGGAAACCAGAGCTCTCAAAGGGCTGGTGCCAGGATTCGTGGGATAGTTACCATAAAAACTCAGCATGGCGTGGTGAGTGACGCCAGTACTGGGATGAAACCTGCTCACTTTCCTTGTGGAACAGCCATATTGTAAAGTCTTCCCTTAAAACATCTAAGGGCAAAGCCGATGAGCTCCTACCCCTGAGGAGCACCTGCAGGGCCAGGCCTACATTCCCCCAGCCATTTCAGGGTGGATGGGGCAACAAAGCTGGGCAGCCTGCAAATGCACTTATTTGTTTATTTACTCAGGAACTCCCTCCCTGCTCCTTGCAGAGGCCTGGAGCCGGGGCTCATCAGGGAACATGTGTGCTGGTTTGGGCAGGGAGCACGGCACGGGGGGCACCCGACCTGGTTGAAAGACAGCTCCTCTGACTCATCAGCCGAAAGCAAAATGAGCTGTATATATTTAAAGCAAAGCTCTATTTTAAAAATTAATGATCTGCAAGGGAGAGAGGAGAAACTGCTTCTCTGTAATGCAGAAAAAGGCCCTGATGACCACAGCCTGGGTCCCTTTCCAGATGATGTCATCATCAGTCTAAATAATAAATTGTTAACGATGTGGAAAAAAAAAGAAAAGAAGGAGGAAATAAAAAAGAGGGGGACTCTGTTTCAATGAGGAGTAAAAGTAGCTGGTGGCAACAGGGTCTAAGGAAAATATATGGTTGGGTGAGGTTTCTGCCCTGTGTAATTAGATTATCCCAAGTGTAGGAGTGTACTGCAAAAGGCACATTGAAGTGCCAGTAATTGAGTGCTCTGTGTCTTCCCCTGCTGCATACCCATGCAGGGCGGAAAATTGGGGGTACTTGGAATATATATAAGGCAGAGGGGCATTCTATAAACGGGGTTGCTAATAATAGGCAGTTAAGATTAGAAGGGAAAGTACGGGCTCTCATCAGCCCAGAGACCAGGGATATTTTCCCCTTGTAAATAACAGGCCACAAGAAATCTATTCAAATGGATTTGTGTTCGGTTGAAAAATATATGCAGTATATTACCAACAGAGTACTCGCGCTGGCTCCTTAATGCAGCCTGAATTACTAGTAACACATTCATTTTTAAATACGCTCGGTTTTGTTGCGTAGCCACCCCCTGGAAACGCACTGCCCGTGGCCGCGAGCGTGGTGTAGGCGAGGTGGGCTTGCGGGGAGCGTGGCTTCGGGGCGTTTGGGGCACCGGTGTGGGCTGAATGAGTTTGGTTTTTTCACCTCGTGATGGCTCCCCATTGTAGGCAGACCTCGGGCATTTTCCATGGGATTCCAGCCAGAATTGTCACACGCACACACAAAAAAATCAAACCTTAGTTAATACTGGAATTGTGCGGGATATCAGAGTGTATCGGATGGCATTTTAAGCTGTATTTTAAGTGATCTGACTTCCATATGTTATTCGGGGCTTGAGATCCCATGCACTCTGTATTCCTGTAGAGATGGTCCTCTCCATGAAGAACCTACAACTTGAGGAGACCAGATGGCACCTCTATTTGGATGTGATGGTCAAGGGGATAGTTGTCCAAAAACATCAAAAAATTCGTGTCAAAGCATGGACCAAAACTGCACTTCTTGAATCTCAGTCTTGTATTTTCTGAACTAAATGTGGTAACCCCAACCAAAGTTTTCGTGAACCTCAGCTATCTGGACCTCAGGCCCTAAAAGAAACAGATGTGTTTCATGAGGTTTGGGGTTTTGTAACAGGAGATTTCCATGGTTTTAATGCCCACATCTACACCTGTTCCTCAAACTATAAGGGATAGATTTATGTCATGTAGTGTAGTGGGCTGATCCTAACACCCTTGTTGTGAGACAGATTTACTGTAGTTGTCAAGACAGATTTGCTGTAAGAAGGCAATACCTCTCAGCCTGCCGGTGCCTTCAGGAGAAAAGGACTGGATGTTTAATGCTGTAAATATTTTATTCTTGTTCCGCTATACAAACCTTGCATGGCCTCTCAAAAACAACTTCTATTATGCCCCAGTTTCTCATGAATAAAATGAGGACAACACCACTTCTGAGAGTGGAGGGAGTGGCAGATGAAAAAAGAGAATTCTGACCAGGAAGATGTAAAAAAAAAAGTGTCTTTTCCCTGCTAGGCCCTATAATTTTGCTTAAATTAGTTCTTTTCTTTTCACTGTTTTCATTGCTCCTTAAATAATCATTTTAATTTCCTTTTTTTTCTGGTGTGCAATGGTGCGCCTTTTAGATGCTCTTCAATACACGTCCCTTGTATTTACACATTTCCCTAAAGACTGTGAAGGATGCTCTGAGCATTGGATTTTCTGATGAGTTAAAGACTCTCTCATCCATCTGAGTCTGTTACAACCTTAAACACAACTCACATTTCACCAGTCCAACACATACTTGCAGGCTCTTTTATATTATTAGCACGCCTAGAGTTTGCCATGGGAGGACAGCTAAATGTTGGCTCTGCTTGCGTGTGCCGTCTTTCTGTTTTGGTATGGAGCTTATTTCTGCTCAGGGCATTGCACAGCATTCAGAGTAAGCACGTGCATTTTCTCTTTTTGTACAGGGCAACAGAGTCGGTTCAGGAAAATGTTGAGCAATTTGGATAGAAGGAGGACACTGAATTGGCCGTGAAAACTGATAGCACAAGCTGAGCGTGTTTGGTAGAAACAGATAATGCTGGTGGGACGACTGGAGTCGCCTCACTCTTCCCTGGGTTTCTTCGCCGGCATGCTCGATGCAGAGCTAGGAGCAAAAGTGGACAAGTTGCCAGGGGCTGTCTGGACGTACAGTGGGATGCGTGTACAGAGGAAGCATGAGCCATTGCACCAGCTATTTGGCAGATGAGGAGCACGTCTGCGGGAACCAGGCCTCGTCTGAAATGTGAGTTATACCATTTCTCAAAACTGCATGTAGCAAGAAATGACTGGGAGGCCAGTGATTCATTCTGGGTTAATGTAAAGGTACCAGAGGGGCTAATATAAAGGAAGAAAATTGATACTGGCTTTGCAGTGCTTGTGGTGCAGAAACGTGTACAAATGTTTCCCAGGGAAAGAGTGGAACAATCCAATGCAATATTAAAAACAAAATATACCCACCCAACAACAAACAAACAGCCATGGGGACACAAGGGCTGGTAACAGTGTTTGGATCTCTGTAAATCAGTGCAGGCTGCACAGGTATTTGCTTACTGCCATACATTTCATTGTGGCTGAAAGGAAAGGGCCCTTGTGAGATGGAAGAAATTGTATGAGAAAACGTTGCTTGAATTGTAGCAATGCGATTATCGTGGAAAATACACTCTGGTGTGAAGCCATTGGAGTGACACGAGGGATGGATTTGACCCTTTGGGATGAATACTCTGGGGAAATTAAAACTAGCTATAAAAGCTATATATAGTTGAAAAGACTATGGTAACGTTTTATACGATATGAGCCATGTTCTATTCTTTACAGAAACCCATATCTGTAAAAAAGCAATTAGAAGTGCTTCCCTGAAAAAAGGCAATTGAATGCCGTGAATGAACTGCAGGAATTGTACACTTTCCAGAAAATGGTGGTAGTGAAGCATTTGTGGGATCCATAAAGTCACCATAAATTCCTAACTGAATATGGATTCACTCTCCAGCTCTAAAACCACAAGATTTATTTCCTGCTGGCAGGGGAGGTGAAGTTTGCAGAGCTAGATCTGTCTCGAGAATGCCAGCAGGTGGTGAAAGCTCCAGTATGTTCCAAAGCATGCAGTGTTCCCAGCATCACCTTGACTGGCCGTGTCCTTCCAAGATAAGAGCAGAAGGCAGGCCTGTATTTTTTCGTTGAAGACCTGTCCGTGCTTTCAATGGGTGTGACTGTACATAGGTAGGAAGGTTTACCAGCATGCAGCAAGTCCTGTTGGAGAAGAAGGATAACGTAGTGGATACACTGCTGGTTCCACTCAGGAAGATCTAGTTTTGGTCAAGCGCTGACTTTGATGTCACGTGAGCTCTTCTCCCTCCGTGCAGTGGGGATGCTTATGGGCATCCTTTTCAAAGTCACGTAAACTCTTTTCTCGCAGTGAGGATGCTGATGGGCGATTCACGTGTTTTGTGGTACAAACCTAAGTGATGCAGTAAAGGTTGCTTTGTTTCCTTTCCGTGAAATTCCCTGTATCCCCCAGACTGTGGCTGTTTCATGGACACACGCTGCAGGGAGGAGGTATTGCTGTCGGTGGTGGTGGTTTCTTCTGTTTTGTTTCTTTCTCTGTTCGTTCACCTTGGCCTGTTCCTCTGGGTCCTGGCTCCAGTGCAGTTCGCTTCAGACTCCCATCTTTTAAGCGCGTGATGCTTCTCCTACTGCTGCATGTAAGAAGGACACCAGTTCAGGGATCCAAAGTTTTTAGCTGCTGACCGCCTGTCATAGTGCCAGAAAGGTGGCAGTAACATGGATTTGGTGTCGGAAAACAGGAAAATAAGTCACAATTTCAGGTAGGACAAAGTAAGGCAGGGCAATAAGGACTACCAGAAGCTGCACTGCAATGGAGAACTCTGTGGCTGCAGAAACTTGTAATTATTTGGGCCCTGTCAGAGATGAATGGCTATGTCTCTTTCCAAAGTCATCTGCATAGCTGGGTAAATGTGATTGCATTGATTTAGCATGTCTTCAAGAGTCTTTTTACAACCACAGGAGCTAGAAATGTCTTTTGTTGTTGTTGCTTTTTTTAATGAAAGCTGACGTTCTGGAGCACAAGGCAGCAGGAAGTGGGGGCAAGTTTATTGGCTGTTTTGGTGGGGCCTGGAGGATAATTCTTCCTTTCTCCTGTCTTTTGTCTGTTCAGACTGTAAATTCATTGAAGCGGGGACTGCTTTCTACTGTGTGTTGTTACAGCACTTGCTGCAATGGCTCTGCATTCTCAGCTAAATCCCCTAAGGCTTAACAAAATATAAATTAGGGTAATGGTATAATATGTCATATGTTAAATGGTTGTGGGGGGTGGTTTGTTTATGTGAATTATCACCTTGAAAAAACAACAGCAAGAAGTCCTTCTGAACTCCTGGTGAGAGTTTTTGCTTTGTGGCAAAATCTGTGCATTATTCTACACCCCCGCGGAGACAGGGCAGTTGTGCGGTGGTTGTGCCCCGTGCTAAGGGAGAGGACGCGGGCTGGTCTCAGACTTACGGTACTCCGAGCTTCTCTAGGCTGTGCTCGCTGTTACCAGTGGGAAATTGCTCCCTGCAATTCCTTCGCACAGACTTCAGTGGTTGCCTTGTGTTGCACAGTCCCTCGGACAGAGCTTTGACACCCAGGAATATATCCCAGAAAGACAAAAAAAAATTCTCCCTCCTTCAGCTCCTGTGCAAAGGAATCCTCAATGAGTTCCCTGTGTATTTTGTTAAGAGAGAATGGAATGCTGAATTGGGCAGATGTGGCAAAGTGGAAGAATACAACAGAGCTGCGGTAAGCCTGATGTGCTATCATGCTGCTGTAGGATTTGTATCATTCCTCCACATAAGTGCAAAAAAGGACATGAATGGTCAGACCTTGGGATCCAGGCTGTTGTGCATGTGTAAGAGCTCAGAAAAGATCCGTGGGGTGATGGGTGTCCTCAAAATCCAGAGCGGATTTGCTCGTCTATGTTGTGTGGGAAATGGTAATTGTAATCCCGCTCAGCTCTCGGCCAGCTCCAAGCCCTCGCCAGTGGCCGGTCGTCTGCGAATGTTGGCGAATGGGATGCCACCGAACAGCCCCGTGTGCAGGCTGCTCGGGGCGGTGAGGCGGTTCGCTGAAGCCTTCCTCCGCTGTCCTTCTCTCGTTCCCTCATGAAGGGGTGTTGCTGGGACATCCCATACCCTTACCGCTCCGTGGTAGTTCCTGGAGGCAGCATACCCCTGTGAGATTCAACCATCGGCACACCTGCATCTCCGAGGGCCCGCTTCTGCCGTGCGTCACCCTTGCTTTCCCTGTCCCAGGGCAGCCAGCACAGCTCGGGCAGACCCGAGGGAGCCTCCCTGCAGACACAGCAGCGTGAGAGCCGAGGCCGGTGGTCTGTCAGCAGATAGCCCAGCCTGGGAGGAGGCAGAAACAGGCTTGGCGGTCAGCTTCGTGCCAGCGACGGCACCACGACATCGCTCGCGGTAGATTAATGTGGGAGAAGGTCCTCGCCGACAACCCCTGCAAAACAGTTCAGCTTCAAGGGGAATTACAGTGGTCCTTTTAGATAAGTGTAGTTCTGCCAGCTGATCCACAACAGCACTCCCAGTGGTGGGGAAAGCTGAAACTATTACTGTAAATACAAAAGGGAAGACATACTTGGCATCCCTTTACATTAGAGCTGGCTCAGAAGAACGTCTGCGTAGCTGTTCCACTGCCAAGATGGATTGTAGTCAGATAGCGCACATTGCAAAGGAACCAGAGCACACACTGAGATCTGTTGGTTTTTTTTTTAACAATAGTTTATTTGTGTTTCAAAGGGATAGTTACAGGAATCCAGATCAATATGCTTGTCCAGAACTGTGCCTTCCTATTTTAGGGCCTGGATGAATAAGAGGTTACTTGAGTTCACATGCATATGGAGGAGTCGGTGCCTGCGGTAATGCAGCCTCCCAGGCTCGTTACTTTTCCTTTTTGGAAGTGAACGTGAAAGAGGTGCAGAACTGAAGTCGACATTGTTCTAGTTGCTGGAGTTTTACTTTTTTCCAGCGATGTCCGTGCAGTGGTGCCTGTTGTGCGAGGCTCTGTGCGAACAGGGAGGTCGTGTCTCAACGGGAGATGGTGGGAGCTGAGCACCCCTCTCCCAAGGTGTTTAAATGGGCATTGGTTGAACCTTTTTCCATGCACGTCCAGAGAACGTGGTGGGGTTCAGATGGAATCAAACACTTCTGAAACAGAAGGAAGATCATTTTAGTGAAATGTTCTAATTTTTTTTAATGGAAAATTGTAAAAGTACAACTTTGATAAGATGTTCAGCACTTCCCAGCCCCAGATTTTGAAACCATCTGTATTTTTTCATGATTTCAGCACTCCATCCCATTAGTTGGCACAAGAAAAATGGTTGAACTAATGGAGTTAGTTGCATGGGGCTAAAAATCTGTTTCCTGATTGGTTCTGAAATCATTTGAAAAGCTGGTTCAGACAATGACTTCTAAGTGCTTGAGAATTAGACCTGTAATTGCTTTGAGAATCTGTTTTCTTGTCCTGTTTTTTTTTTCTCTACTAATTGTGATATATTTCTAAGGGACACAGGCAAAACAGGAGCTTGAATAGACACAGGTACCCAGATGGTCAGGGTAATAGTAAGATATTTTCCTCTATAGAATCGTCAGTCTTGATTTATAGCAAGCAATAGATTTCTGACATTTTTAAGCAAGCATGCACAACTGCTGCACCTGGGTTTTTGAGGGTAAAATTGTGTCCATTACTTGAGCATATACGGTAACTTGCTGATGATGAATTATGCTGCTCATGCTTTGAATGGTGCCACTGCATTTTTTGTGAAGTGTAGACTCAACAAAGTATATCAGCAGACGGAGCCAGTTTCTTCTGAATTTCAACCTACAACTTGCTCAACGCGCTGGTCTACGTTGATCCAAGGGGCTATCTTGAGGGATGCGTTCCAATGCAGCAGCGCTTCAGAGTTCAAATTCTGCTGTCATCTGGCACATTTCTGATGTCTCTTGCTTTTGTGATGACATTCTGTTACATGAAGAATTTTGGCTGGTGCACGGTGTTCTCCTCTCAACTGTTTTGCATAGCTGAGGAAGACACTATCCTGCCTAAATAGATGCAATTTGCAGCAGCGTGTCTGGTCTTTGCTGCTTTAATCTTGGCTCGCTTTTCTTCATTTCTCTCCTTCCCCCATGTGTCTGTGCATCACCCAGCACGACAGGCAGGGCAGGCGCTGGTGGTGGCAATGCTGCAGCAACACTGAGTGCTGCAGCAGTCCTGGCGGAGAGCAAGAGAAAGGAGTTGTGCTTCATGGGGCATGTCACAGCTCTCACTCCGAATTGCGGAATAGAACAGAAGGTGGAAGAATTATGGGAAGATTATGAAGAGGATGTGCATTATCTCCTCCTGTTTGCCACTGCTGTTTTGGTTTTCTTACCTGAGCTGGTGGGATGGGGGGGAGCAGGGCAGATTCCTTCTGGACACCCCAGCACTATGAGGGGAAGAAACGGTTTTACAGGCTTGGAAGAAACAAAGCAAGAATTCCACCTCTGGGAAGCGCATGAAATGGGAACCAGGCATGATTGTGGAGGATGTTTTGGGAGCTGAGCTCCTCACAGATGCAGGTCCCTTTAAAAAGAAACTTTTTGCATGCCTCTGACCCCACAGAATTAGGGGACTGGTCCACCACTGCTGTGATGAGAAGGGCAAGGAGAGCAGTCCGGAAGACGCTTGCACAATCCTTCCTGACCCTGGCCGGGACTTGAAGTCCCTTGCTGTCCTGAGCACAGTAGAAAACTGCACACTGACATTGCCTTGCAGATAACTGGCTGGGAAAGGATTTCTTCAGGGCTTATACTGCACCTCCACCCACACTTGCAGTCCCCGAGTCACCAAAGAAAGTTTAAAAATATTCTGCCAAATGTTTGCTCAGTTAACTTTTTTAGGCCTTTTTGTATTTAACCCCTGTTTTGATTCTTGATTTTTTTGCCCTGTCTTCCCTTAATTAAAAAAGTTTCCCTTCTGGGGGACGATCCTTAGGAGCTGGGTGTGTAGGAGACGCATACAGAGACTGCCTTGGCAGTAGTCACCTTGCCTTGCAAGTACTCCCATGCAACGCTTTTCTCTGCGCACACTAGTGATCTGGGAGTTTTATTTAGCACTTTTTGATGGGAATCAAATCAAGGTTGGATTTCAACATCTCTCGAAGAGAGGGAATGCAGGGCACAGACTGCATTGCAGGGAAAAATACCCGGCACGTCATGTGCCTGCTCGCTCCTCGTTCTCCCTTCGTTCTTGCCGTTCTCTGTTTGCCCCTGTGCAGGAGCAGTCGCTGAGCCAGAGGGGTGACTGTAAGTCAGAGGGGTTCTTGTTTCTGTGCAAGGAGATATAGTCTGTAGCTTCTTTGTTCATTGCACAACTTTTGCAAGAAACAGTGGGCTTGCATGTCTATCGTACCTGCAGCGTGATGCTATGGGATCCCTGCGCCAGGTCTGCCTGGGCTCCTGGTTGAAGAAGAGTGGAAGAGAGGGCAGGGTGCAGCTCCAGGCTCAGCCCAAGTCCCCTAGTGTACCCATCACCTTCAGGGGCTGGGAAATGTGCCTGGGACGTGCTCCCAGCCCCTGCTGGCGCTCAGATGCGGAGGATCATGGTCTGTCCCGGCAGTGATTCCCCCCACCACTGGGGCGGTGGAAGTATGGTAGCTTTGATGTACAGTCAGCAGTTCTTGTAGGAAGTTTATAACCCCTTCATTTATCGAGATCTTCAATGTGTGCACGGCTGGAGAGGAATGAAAGCCAGGGATTTATTCCTTTAGGAGGTGGGTTAATCCTGTTGCAGCAGCTCCTGGCGGGGGCGGGTGGCAGGGGAGGGAGAGCTGTTTCTGAGCATCCAAGGCAGCACGCTGCGAGGTGCATTCGGATGAGTTTCACCTCGGCACACGTACTGTGTCGCCTTGGTTCCCTTAGCAGGTCTGCTCTTCAGCATCCCAAGAGAACCCCCAAACAAATTGCCAATTACATTTTGTGCTTTAATTAAACAGAAGGGTGGGTATACTCTCTAGCTTCACCATGAGCCACAGTGTTAAACAGTCTCTTGAATGATTACAGACCCAGCAAGCTGGGGCACTGCTCGCTGCCTTTCTTCACGTAGCTGTGGTTTACTTCAGAGACTCCCCTGTGAGTGGTGAGTTTGGTTCCTCCTAACCTGCCCCAGAGAAGTTTTGAGACTTGGGAATGGTATGAAGAGCCCTGAGCACCTGTGGAAGTCAAAGCGAGCCCCTTGCCATTACTGGCTGGCTGAGAGATGCTCTAAATTCTACAGCATCTGGGCCCTGAGTGTAAGACCTGATATTAAAGCAAGGAGTGTTGCCCAAAATTTGTGCCACAGAGGGAAGTATTGGCAACATGACAGGAGCCCAAAGGTTGTGCTTCATTTGCATGTGCATTTGCATAATTGCAAATGCATGAGATGCACAATAATCACACTTGCATCTTTATCATTCTCAATAAGTACAGAGAAAATTTCTTGCTCTTGGAGTTCATCACCAATAAAAACCTGCAGTGTCCTCATTCTGTAAACGCAGGGAATTAGGGACACCTTGGGAGGGACATGTCTTATCATTCTGTTGGACGTGTCTACCCTTAAATCTCTAGTCCATTAAAGTTAGCAGTGGACTAGCTCTGGGCAAGAGAAATTAACTGTGAAGGGAAGAGTACTTTGAAGTTTTTATCCTAGGGGGTCTATTTCAAGGAACCTGGAAAAGCTGGCATCCAGATCCTGTTGAATTTCAGTGGAAGTTCCACAGACTTGCTCTGTTCAAAGCCTCAGCAAAACCCTATGGGGCATGACCAAGCGTTCCTCTTTTTGGGTGTTCTACTGTGTAAGGACTTGGTGGGACTGATACAGAGTGGTGTGTCTGATGGAGCTGGTTGTTCTGGATATTCTAGACTTTACTTCTCTAGTAGACAGAACAGAAGAAGGGTAGAGTAGGGAATGCAGAGACAGAGGACTTTGCACAGCAGAAAAAAGCCCTTCTTTACCAGTTTGCCTTTTTCCAACCTTAACAACTGAATTTCCTCTCCCTCTCAAGCTTATATTTACTCTGAAGAGTTGTTCCTTCTGATACCACCTTCTGCATTATACCACGACGGCATTACCTAATTGCTGAAAATCAGCATTTTTAGGATGGAGAGTGATAGCTGTCTGCAAGTGATTAAATGATCACAGTTGTCTGGTGCAGGAGGGACGCGAGTGTGATGGCCTTGATTTGTGATAGCCCAGCTCTGTGTTCCAGCCTGGACAGTCTGGGCTTTGCTCATGTACTTCTACAATGTTTTTGTTACAGTTGGCCAGAAAGTAAGAACTCAATTCAACAAAAAACATTTTTTTGAGTTTCTAATGTTTGTTTTCCTTTTTTCTCAGATTTAAAACTTTTAACATTTTTCAGGATGGGGGAGATAGAAGGGTTGTAATCGCATCCCTCCCAAACCATCACTGTCCAGTGGCTTGGATGGAGATGATTCAAGTTCAGGGTCCTTCTTTTCTTTATTCAGGCCTCGAGTCAAATCTAGGCTTTCTTACATGTAGGTGGGTACCTTAATCATGTTAGAGGGCATTCTGAAATATACGTAAATTGCATCTTGATTTTCTTCGAAAAAAAAACCAACAGTGTGACTAAAACTTACAGCCACGATGTTTGGTTCAATAAATCATCTTTTGCTCTGAAAAGCAAATAAATATCAATAGGGTTCATTGTTCTTGTTCCTTCCTCTGATAGTTATGCTCTAATTATGGAATATTACCTTAATTGGTTAAGACAGGATAGGTTATATACTTATCACTGCAGCCATCTCAGTCTAATGTCTCTCTTGGGTTATTGGCTCCAGAGTTTTTTCAGTGAAAAAGAAAACCTTCATTAATTTGTGCAAGGAAACAACAGCCTGTGAAGGAGGGGACAAAACACTTGCTGGTGTTGTTCTGCGTGACAGGAGTCCCATCATTCTGCAACATGCAGTGCAATGTTTCAGACACCCGCTTTGCCTCTGCAGGATGAATTCATTGCAGGTGATTCTCTGTTCCGCTGCACGGTTTCCGAGGGATCTGGGAAACTGCTGAATGTTTGCATAATTGTCTTTACACTTCCATTTCAGATGTCTTCAAATGTTTCTAAACTTAACAAGTAGGGGGCTGAGGAGGCATTGACTGGTTTCTGTAGAGCAGAGATCTCATGTTCTTCTTCATCAGGATTTCATTTTACCCTTCAAATAATGTTTTTGCCCTCAGAGTCATTGTGGCTTCCGCGCTTTCTTTGAAACTGTATTGATCATAAAGTGTCTTCTGACCACCTTGGGAATCTTGCAAGATTGAGACCTAGGCTTTCTTGGCTGGTTTCAGAAACCTCAGTCTGTCCTTCATTTTAATCTCAACTCTTGCTGTTACTTACAGATCCTGCAGCCTGTGCTCCTCCGAGTCTTCAGTGGTGCAGAATTCAGTCAATCCACTAGGATTAGATGGCTGTCAGTCCTGCACTGCATTAGTTCCAGTCTTGCATTGCAACTCTCTCCTTTTAGTGGTAGTATACTTCTGTCCACAGGCCCCAGGGAGGACATGGGGAGTCACTATGCAGATGCATGAAGATACAGGCCCTCGGCTTTTGCTGACTTCCAGCAGGGCAATGGGAATGATTTGAGTATTTTTTACTTAAAGTCATAAATCAGATGGAAAGATGAATGCACTAATCATCATTTACTGTTGAAACCATTAATGGTTCACTTTATGTTGGCTATGAGTAATGCCAAAGGTGCTTGCATAAAAAGACACTTTGGAAATATGTCTGGCTGATTGATTAAGTAGTTAATCAGTAGTAGTACTACAAAGTGAGCCAATAAAAAAGAAACAAGACTGTCAACTGTTCAATCCCTTTTCATCTATGCAGTATCTTTCACAGCTGCTATTTTAAAGCCATTCTCAAAATTATCAATACTTTTAAAACTGTTTTGGATAGTACAATTCCAGATGCAGCTAAATTATTTTGGGAAAGAAAGGGTTTTAAAAAGTTGTTTTAAGGAATAAAATACACACTAGTAACAGGAGGAGGCAAGTCGAGTGAATGTGAGTACACTCTGGCAGAGAGCTCCTCAGCTGAGGGATATAATGCAAAAAGCCTATTGGCCAAAAGATTTCGTCCAAGACTTCCAAAGTCCAGCATTATCTACAATCATGTCCAATTTCTTGCAGATCCAAAAGCCAATTTTTCAACTCAATTCCAGCTGAAATTAGAAACCCATGTAGAGATCTCAGATTGGTGAAAAGGGCCTGTTACCATGCGTGCCAGAGATCATTCCTTCTGCCACATTCTGGACCAAGTGCAGTTTCTTCTAATAAAAACATTTCTGGCAAAGTTGTACATTAAGAGTTAGTGTAATCGAATCTGGATGTGAGGAAAGCATGCAAACTTGCTTCCAAGTCAGCAAGAGTTAGTCAGGATTTAATCCTCCATGTATTTTTATTATGATATAAAAAGCTGTTATATTGGTATTTTTAATACATTTATCAAAAGGAAACTGCAAATCCAAAGTCACTTCCAAATTTCCCACTGATATAGGAATGAGTAGCTGAGACAATTCTGAAGTGAACTAAGGCACTGGGGTTTTGTAATATGGATTTAGCTGCCAGGAGACCAGCACTCGGGTTTGACTTTTAACCAGTTCACACTAGACGTATGCAAACATTTTCCCTGAACATTTGCTGTAGCGTGAAGCTGATTTGCTGTCTGCTCTGTTCGTGCACAATTTTCTGTTGGCTTTTTGTGGACATTTTAGCAACCCAGAGGATCTCCTGGGATGACAAAGCTAGTCGCCGGCCACGCACCAGCGGCTCCCACCACAGCCCACACCACTTACTCAGGGGCCTAAGAATAGGAGGCGGCAGACTTTCCTATTAAACTCTTTTTTGAAAAGAGCTTGGCTCTCATTTACTCACCTAAATAAGGTCCAGATTTTCAAAAGAGCTCAATAGATTGCATGCTGAACACTTGTGAAAATAGTCTACGTTTCATGTCTATGCTGGGGCTGAGGGCTTTCAGAAAGCTGTCCTCGTATTTCTGGTTCTTGGACAAGCAACGAATGTCGGGGACACCTTGGGGGTGATTCTGCCTTACTTGCCCTGGGGTTTCCAGTGGTGTGACACCATCCAGTGCGAGTGGCCAGGCTGCCGGGACCTCCTGCTGGGAGGAAGTGGTAAGGGGCCTCTGGAATGGGAGACAGGCATTTCATTCCCTGCTCCGCCACTGATGGCCCTTAGGGTCTTTGGCTGGGATTTTCAGCTGTTTAATGGATGTTTGAGGGTCAAAAGGAAGAGGTTCAGCTTTTGAGTCTTACAAATAAGATACTTTGAAGGGACCTGATTTTCAGACCTACCTCTGCTCTTTGAAACACCCCGAATTGAGGTGGGGAGAGCACAGGCACTCACAGTCATCGCTTAGAGTTTTGTTCTCAGCCAGTGTGTTCTGACTTCTTGATTTGTTTGCTTTTTAAAATTCTTACCTCCTGGGGATTTGTGAGGACAAATGCATTAACACTATAAAAAGTGTTTGGGAACTAAGCTGATAGAGACGGTGTAAATCCCATATACAGATTCTGAAGCCCAATTTAGAGCAGCCTAGAGGCATCTCACCATCTTTTTATTCTTTCTCAGTACCAATTACTTTTGGATGCTAAACAACCTGTCCTGAAGCCTGACTATACTACAGTATCTTTCGTCCTGAAAAATCCTAAAACTACACAGCAAACATTACATAAGCCATACAGGGATCATTTTACCCGTCTTTAGAAAGCAGCCTCTTGTGGGTTTGGAAAGTGTGAGAAAAGCAAGGTTATGCTGGAAGCACCATTTTTAATCAGGATGCTTTCATCTGCACAGTGAAAGTCCCTTGCCAAAAGCTCTCTCATCTCTGACCCCTACTCAGTGATATAATGTAGTTCCTCCTGGGGCATCAGAGACGCTGAGGTCAGCCTTGAGATGTAGTCTGAATTACGGATATTAAAGAGGATAATTGGCATTTCTACCACCTGGTACAGTTAATAAGACAGCATCCAGATCAACTATCTAGAGCCCTGTAAAATAATCATAAGGAGAATAAAGTTATTTAATAGCAATAAAAGTATAATAAGGTCCTCTAAATAGAGTAACAAAAGTTGAACGAACCCAATATTAAAACACTATATATTATTAGATTTTTTTAGAAGTCCATAACAAGGAGATCCTTTGGCACACAAGTATAAAATCAAATTTAACAAGCAAGTTAAATAAGCAATTAGGAGTAGGGATTTTAAACTTTCCAGTCTCAATTGCCCTAATTTAGCACAAGCAGAGATCTGCCTTGTGCATTGCAAACTGTCTCTGGTGATGGCCATATCTGAACAGTGGTGCTATCAAAGAGGTGGTCATTTTTAGAAAAAGACTAAAGACTTGATTCTCATGGTAGGTCAGATTACCCAGAGTAACCCTTTCTTACATGACAGCTTTGTGTCCAAATGCTCAGCCAGGGTATTGGTAGACCCAGATTGAGTTTTCTCCTGTGCCTGGGAGGATTCAGACCCAAGTCTGCTTCTTTCCAAGGAAGATCTCTGCCCAGGGAACTGGTTGCTCTGCAGTGGGTGCATTTTCCAGTACTGGAGTTAGTTTTACTGGTCTCCTAATAAGAATACAAGAGTCATTGGATGAGGAGGAGGAAAAAAAATCTGGGGCCTTGTAAAAAGTACCTTTGCCAGTGGTAGAAGATCTGAGTTCCAGCCACAACTCCGGGGTTGTTTAAGCGTTTTTCATGGAACAGCTGAGCAAGCAAAGAAGCAAAACTGGAGGAGCTTGGGGAGTTCAAAGGAACCAAGTGAGGTACCTTTAGGGAGTTTTCAGGTTGTCGTTTTGAGCTTAGGAATCTAAATAATGCCTGAAGATCCGAGTCCCATTTTGGCTTCATCCTGATGCACTCCTATAAAAAAAAAATTACCTTTGTCCTAAAATATGCGTATACACCAAGCAAGAGACATATTTTCTGTTGGATGAACTCTCCCAGGAAACCATAGTATCTTTCTAGCTCAGCCACTGGGATTTTACTGGCAAATTGCACAGCTATGTGTGAGGTCCTCAGATGCTGTACAGTGGAGGAGCTCTGTGACTGATAGTGCTGGTATTCACATTTGCATCAGTGCCATTTGAAAAATCTGGTCACTTACAGCCATAAAGAAGACAAGTATCCTATCTGTTTTTCTAATTGATGAATCTGTTGTAGACTTCCTTAAAATGAGGTGGGATTTTTTAAGCCATTCTCTTCAAGTGTTGTTACAAGAGGGATTTTGCAAAGCTGGACCGGTATGTTGCCATCCCTGGCAATTCTTTGTTGATAATGGACTCCATCACCTTTAAAGTCTCTGTTTCTGCAATTATTGGAAATGTCATGGATAGTAGCTGACCAGCAAAGTAAAGACAACCAACTGTTTTGGAGGAGTACAGAGTTTCAGCCGCATTTTGCTTTGCCATTTTCTTATAGCATCTGTCTTGCTCAGGAGCGTGTCCTGGTTTAACTCTCTGCTCTACAGCAGCAGAGCAGCCGTGCGGGCCCTGCAGTCAGCACTAGACATGTCCCTTTTCATTCTCCTTTGTATGACTGAATATTTCCCTTTAGCTATTTTATTTTTACAAAGAAACTTTTATCCATAGCCACATGTGCAGAACTCTCAAATGGGCTGTTTCAAATCTAGTCAAGGTCATTGAAAAAAGATATTTTTAAAGTGGCTAGGGCTCTTAAAAGTCCTTTTGGATTCCCCAGAAGCAAAAAAGCAGCATTTACCCTGTAAGCCTTGTAGATCAAGGACTTGAGTATCTTTCAACATCCTAAAGCCCGTGCAGACTTTAAACTGGTATTCCCAGCTCATTCGCCAAAAGAAGAGGAGGAAAATGAAATGAACTGAAAGCTCTTGCCTTGAGGTCTGGTGCAACAGGCCTTCTGAAGTCTGGAGTCGGAATTGTTTCAATCTATGTAAATATCGGAAAATTAAATTCCATATGTCCCATGCCAGATGCTCCCAGCTGCTGCTGCTGTATGTGGAACGGTAAGTAGACAGTTTAGCCTTGTCATGCAGGGTTAAAAAAAAAAAGTAATTTCTTGAGAGGGTGGGAGGGGGGCGGATTGCCATCTCGAGGTCGGGAGGGTGATGTGTACAAGTGTCTACGCCAGAGAGCTGACAGGCCAAGCGGCTGGACAGTTGGGAGTGCCGTGTGAGGCTTAAACTGGGAGATTGCAGCGAGAGCATCACAGGACTTGGCGTGAGAGCTTGGCTTCAATGTATATTGTTTATTTCAAAGCATATAGGAATTGCGTGCATGTGGAAAACAGCCTTGGACCGTGAGAGGCTCGAGTGGGTAAATCCGACTTTGTTGCAGCCTGGGAAAAACAGCCCTGAGCAGGCACGGACCCATCGCTGAACCCATTGGCCACCGCCAGCGACCGTGCTGGCCTGCGTGGGCTGCTTGCCACCAGCACTTGCTGGGCCATACCCCACCATTGCCCTCGTTTATCACCACAGCTCCAGCCTCTTGGCCGGGCCTTATTTGCGTTGTACGGCAGGCTCGCACGTTTATTTAATAGATTTGTTATTTATATCACGAGCCTCGCGCTGGAAGGGAAAGAAGTAGAGCGATGCGACCGCAATTTCAAATGACCTGTTCTTAAAAAAGCACACACGCCCTAATGAAACTAGAGATTTAGGAATCCTCGTGGAAACTCCAGCTGCCTAAAAATAGGCAGCACCCCTCTCACGCATACGCAGCGAGGCTTTGCCACGCTCTGGCTGTCAGCACGGCGGCACCCGGCCGGGCCGGAGGCGGGCGGACATGTCCCACCAGAGGCCCTCCCCGGGCTCCAGCCCACACTCAGGCGACGGCTGCTGCCTCCCTCCCCTTTTTTATTTTAGCTCTGTGACAAGTGGAACGGTCTCCGAAAAACAAGGCCTTGCGGCTTGCCCCGGCATGGCTGCAGACGCTCAGTAAACAGGAGGGGAGATGGAGCCCCTTGGCCGGGCGTGGGATGCGGGAGGGTATGGAGGGCCGCAGAGTTACTCAGCATTTGCTGTCTGAGAAGGTGAGAGTTACTGTGGAAAAACCCTGCTGCTTTATTGTTCTAACCTTTATTTAAATATAGAATCTATAACACGTTTTTCCAGAGTTTGTAAAATAGCGTTTTTTTTTGTTTTTTGTTTTTTTTTGCTCGCAACCGCCCCGTCCAATTTCTGAGGTATCACATACTTGCGTATTATTTTATAGAGCTGACAGAGGGGGAGTCTGGGGGGAAAAAATAGCTGAAACAGCCAATAACAGCGTGTGGAATAAACCTGCGTGCACGCGCCTCGGGAGGAAGATCGGCAGCCGCCAGCCTGCCAAGGCTTGTGCTTGCTTTTACGTTAGCCCACAACCCCCCCAGGGCTCCCCGGCACGGGGGGCTCGGGCCTGGGGCTGCCAACAAAAACCACCGCTCCCCCCACAGCGCCGGCAGCGGGGCTCGGCGCGGGCGCCCCTGCCGTCCCGCCTGGAAGAATTATTTGTAAACTTTGCCGGCGAGGCGTGCTATTAGAAGTGATATTTGCTAGCGGGACGCCTGTAAAAAGGAGCAGGGAGCGGGGCGGGTGTCTAATAGGCGAGGCGGTCTCCTCACAGCTGCCGGTGCGGTCGTGACGCGTGGCGGCGAGGTTTGTCCCACCGCTGCTGCCCCGGCCGGTAGAGGCAGCAGCATCTTGGTGTCGCGTGTGTCGGTGGAATCCCCTAACCGCATCCGCTCCTGCGCCCCTTTCCTTTCCCCTTCGTGTGGTTTTAGTGCTGGGCCAAAGACTTTTGCTATGAGGCAGAGCAGCCGTGAAGAAATATCTCGTTTATTCTCAAGCAAAGCTGAACACATCTGAGGGGTAGCGGGTAGTCCAAAGCAAGGCTTTTTAAGCTATTAAAACTCATATTGCAGTGGTGTCTTGGAGTCCCTGTGGAAATCTGGGCCTCGTGTAGGTAGTCCTGCACTGACAGTCAGGTCTATGTAGGCAAGAAAGACAAACGGCACAAGGGGAGGCGGACATGGCTTGCTGAGGGTTGCACTGAGCCCTGGTGGCCATCAGGAGGGCCCAGGTCCCCAGTGCCGTGCTCAGGGGCTGCTCTGGAGCGTCGTGCACCTGACCTTTTCTGTATGGCTGTTTCCGCGCCGTTCTCACGGTGAAGAGGGCTTTGTTCTGCAAAAGGCATGGCATTTTTCCTCATGAAAGATTATGTTTTAGGGCCTTACACCACGTCAAAGCAGTCAAGGCATGCATATGGGTATGTCAACAGCATTTCAATGGATGATCTTATCACTTGCATGTCTGTTGCCCTGGTGCTCCCCCCTCCCCGTCAGGTGCTTCCCTGTTATCCTAGGATTTATCCATTTTTGAATGATTGGTGTTTTGAACTCCCATGGCTGTGACCAAAAGTTGCCTATGTGTCTTCTAGTCTTGAAAAATGGAATAGCAGAACTCAAAAGCTACTTAAAAATCCCAGTCAGAACATTTAGAGCCAGGAAGGGTTAAGTAAATGTAAGCTATCTAAAGGTATTGACCAAACCCAAATGAAACGAAGGTGGTGTGTGTGTGCGCCATCTCATCAGAGTGGGGATTTGGAAAGGGGCGGTGTGTTTGCTTGAAGGTTTTGGTGTTGTTCTCGGTTAGCAGGGGAAGTTGCATATCTTTTGCAAACCAATCCAGTTAATTGCAGGTATGTTCTGAATTTGTAATAGGCTTTGTCTTTGTTTGAAAAAGAAAAAGGAAACATTTTACATCATGTTGGTTGTCTCAAGGAGAAACCATAGTATTCACGGGACATAAGGAAAAGTTTGACAAGATCTCTCCACTGATTCTCCCCCAGCAGGTTTTTCACAGCCAGCTAGGTCACCCATAAGGCAATGATCCTCCCCATCCATCTGGGCTTTTTCATGGCAGTAATTGTCTTGGTGTAAAATTGCAAAGGAATTTTTTGATTTTTAATGGACTGTGTTGAGGCAGTGAGTTGTTCATGTTTACTATTCATTCACAACTTTCTTTGAATAGTAAGACACTGAAATCTGTTTGATGCTCCCAGAATAAACTTCCAAACTGTTTCAAATAAAGACAATAGTTGTGGACTAATCGGTGACTCAACAAATATGTTCTGGTACAAGTTCTTAGCTCAATCATCATTTATTATGGAGGTCTGTGAAAATGTTAAGACAGAATTGTGTACATTTTCATGGGCAATGGACAAACAGATCCTTAGCAGTCCCTTTTATTTACTAAATTAAACAGAAAGTCCCGAGGTAGGAATAGATTGTCCGAAATCTCTATCTGTGTTTCCTTTACTGCTGTCCATTATGGCATCTAAGGTATTCACAGGAAAAAGTGACTTTTATGGGGAGTCCCTGTGTGGGAATTGACCCTGTACGAGCATCAGTTGCTCATAATGAGTGTCTTTCTGACCAATGTCCCTAAACGTGTGGAATGCAAATGGGTCTTTTTAAAACTTTTTTCAACTTCTGTAATCATATGGGGTATAAGTTTCCTTTGAAGTCCTTAGTGAAAGTTCAAGTTGGTTTTTATTTACCGTAATTTATTTACCCACCTTTAACCATGGAAAAAGGGCACTTCTACCATGATGTCAGGGGGGCAACCTTCCTCTCGGTTCCCCTCCCACAAAGTGACCATTATGTCAACATATGGCAAACATTTCTCCTATTCTTTGTTTACTCCCAGCAGTAAAAAATCAGTAAAAAGCCAAGGGCCTTCCACAGAGAGAGGAAAACTCAGCTACAACCTTCAGGACAGGAAAAGCAAATACACTTTTAACAAGAAGTTATTGGGACATTGCTAAATATTTCCAAGAAATAAAATAACAAAGGAGCTTGTATCCAAGAGGAGTCACATATCTTCAGAAAGTATAAACATCATGGAAAAAAATCCTGAAGGATTATTATTGAAAGGTTAGCTGAAATTAAAAGCACGTTTATGCAGCCAAAGGAGTTTTGAGGCTTTAATTCATTGGCTCAGGTTTCATCTACCAGGATTCTGCCCCCAGCACGTGTAATAAGATTAGTTCATTAATCGTTGAGTCCTTAGGAATTAACATACTGGAGGTGCTTTTCTCCCTCTCTGAAAAGTCCCCTTGGATATATAAACACAGCAGTGATTTTGCTGAACGTGGGATCAGAGTTAGTCGTGCCAGGTTTGGCTTGATGAGAATGACTGAATCCTATAAACAAGAGAACAGTGGGAGAAATGTATTAAGAAAAGAAACCCCTTGTTTTGTCTTTTAGAGTTGTACTGCAGTGTTTGGCTGACTACATGCAGAAGTCTTCTGTATTAACTCAAAAAAAAAAAAAAAAAGAAGAAGGGAAACAGAGTGGTTTCTTTTATGGGGTAATTACCTGGGAACTCTGCTCCCTAACCACCATCCCATTAGAAAAGTGAGGATAAAAGGTCGGAAGGGAGCTGAGCAGCAGACAAGCATGTGTGCAGTACGGATGTGTGTGCATCCTGGGGGCCAGGCTTGGGCAGAGCGATGCAGAAGCATCTTTGCCTCCCAGAGCCATGTTTTGCACATCTACGCAAAGGACAGCAGCCCTGTCTTGGGGCAACACGGGCCTTGCCCCGAAGGCAGGACAGATGGTATCATTGCTCCTGCGGTGGATGATTGAAGGCAGGTGGAGAGAGGTGCATGGTCAGCAATGTGGGAAGAGGGTTTGGGGACTTCCTTCCCTTACTCGTAGCCTGCACAAGGTCAACGCAAGACGTTGCCCAGTCCTTTTCACTGACGAAGTGGGAAAGAACCACCTTTGTAATAAAGTCCTTTAAAAATCACTTGGGTCATGTGCCCATTTACATTGTGCCATGTTGTTGTGCAATTTAAGCAGATTAAAAACACGTTTAACAAAGTGCGAGGAAGGAAATGCCCTGATCCCAAGTGGCAAGGGTCAGAAGTGACATGAATGATTAGGTGCGTTATTGGGTATTTTGATATGCTGTCGCTTAGTTCTGAGGTTCCTTAAGGATTTTGCAGCAGGGAACCTAAGGCATGAGACTCTGGATTCATGGGAATTTGACCTGCTGGAGGATACTTAGTTTTCCTTTTTTTGTAATTTCTGAATCCATTTTTTTCTTCTCAGATACAAGCTATTTTCTAACAGAGATATATTTCACTTTTGGAACTATAGAAAAACATTCCTGACATTGGCAAAGGAGAACAGGGCAGGATGATTTATGACTAGAAGATTAAAAAGAGCTAAATGTGGCTGCTTGGTTTAAAATGACTAAGTAGGTATATGATAACTATCTTCAAACACATAAATACTAGAGCAAAACAGAAATGTCTAGTTTGAGCCAACAGAGGCAAACCTATAGGCAGAGGGAGGAAAATAAGTAAAACTCAGGCTGAGTATCAGGAGAAAATTCCTAGTAGTGAGACCTCTCTAAAAATCTCAAGGTACAACAATGCTCCAGTTGTAATAATGTCGTAAAAGTGGCCCAGTGCTACAAATATTGTAAAGAGTGCTGGGATTTCCCGTTTATTATGCCCAGGTGGTATTAAATAACCCAGCAAAGGAAGGCTTGATTCAGTCATTAGCCCCTGTGAGGATCTGGAAGGAGCACAGGAGCAAATCGGGTAAACCTCTCAGTGACAATAAGTGGAGGGAGACGATGACCAAAGCAAAGGTGAACATGAAATTATCCTATTTGGGCTCAAAGTGTGATATGAATGGTAAATGCTCTTAATGAAAGCATGGCTGCTTTAGTAATCCAATACCTCCATTACTATTTTAGGCTGTAATTGTAGCTAATAGAAGGAAATGGATTTATATTTTGCTAGAATGCATTATTTATCAGAAAGAGTTTTAGGATTCGTGCAGTGTTGTGGTGAGAAACATTTGATAAAGAGATCCTAAATAAACTGAGTCAGCTACAATGTGTGTACTGGTTTCTTGGGTGTAAACCTTTAGTCCAGAACAAAAAAAAAGAAAAGAAAGAATAGTTCTGTATTGACATGGCCAAATGAGAGTTTGTGGAGTAAAGGGAGCAAGAAATGTAAGGTGAGGGTGTAATGTGACTGTGGAATATAAAGCCTGCAAATATGGAAGAGAGGGAGCAAGGACAGGACTGGATCTCCCAGATGTTCCTAAACCAAGGGGCCATACACAGAAAAGGACTGGAAAAAAAAACCAAAACAATTGCAGGGAGCCTTTCCAGATCTGCTGAGCTGGTGACCAAACGCTGCTAAGATCCTAAAGATCCAGAGGATACCCAGTTTCCTGAAGTGAAATTCTGTTCCTATTTCCTTTAAAGATAAACCTTGTCAGCACAGGATAAGCCACTGCACAAGGTGAATCCTGCAGAGCTTTTCTTCTGTGCATCCCTTTGCCAGAGAGGGAGCAGTTTGGGGTTACAAATAGTGGAGTAACTTAGGAACAACACAAAATAAATGTGGCTATCAGGAAACGTTTACAAGCAAAGGGCACTGGGCTATGAAATAGTCACTGCAGTGCGATGGTGGAATCCCACTGTGTAGGGCTTTTTTTTAAAGCAGTCTGGACAAAATCCTAGAAAACGTCCTTGGAGACAAACCTGCGCTGGCAGGAGAACGAGCTGGATGATCTAACTGGACTTTTCCACCTCCAGCTCAGACGATCGGAGCGCAGCTTCCCAGGAGGACAGCTGAAGCCGCGCCGCCTGAAGCACTTCAGCTGATGGGTCAGCCCCGGGGCCCCTCATGCTCCCGACGGGCGTCTCCCAGCTCCGCCAAAACCGGCGGGACCACCGCATCGGTAACTCCTCCCTGGGTAGGAAGATGTTGCACAACGTGGCCCTTCCATTAGGAAGTGAGCCATCCTAATGACCAACTAACCATGAACACCATAGACGCAATTTCTACACAATCATTGCTTTTTTATCACCGGTTCCTACGTTTTTGTGGCTGCTGCTGCTTTGAAAAAATAAAGGAAATAGAGCGAGCTCTTTCATGTTTTGTTTTTCTTAGTAATTTATGATTAATGGGGTGAATCTTGGAATTCCTACTCAGTTTTCACTTTTTGTAACCCAGGGCTTCTGTTTATTCATGTTTTGTAACAGAACTAAGAAGTATTTCCTTTTAGCCCAAGGGACCTAATGAGGATTAGGCTTTGAGCAGAATATTTTACATTCTTGCGTTCCAGGAGTACCTTGATGTAGAATTATCTATTGTCAACCGTAGACTGAATATTCAATTACACTACTCTTTTTTTATTATTATTATTTTAAAAAAGGTATTTTAGGGCCTATTTGATCAACTGATACTGAATGCAGTTATTCTCAGCTCTGCATTTTGTGGATGTGGGTCTTCTTACAAGCGTGTTAGCTGAGAGTTGATAGTTGGAGAAGCATTCAGTTTGATCTGCAAGGAGTCTGCTGATGTCTAGCACATAAGTTATGGGTCTCTGTCCTGCAGGGAGCTCAGATTTAAGCAAATCGTGCTTAGTACCTGCTTTATGCAGTATCCGCTGTGCAGGAGTCACCATATCTCCTCCTGCCTGTTGGCACTTCTGCCCCTCTGCAGACCAACCAGCACTATAATGTTTACAAGAAACTGTGATTTATGTGCAAAATTGAGGCTCTTGGAAACAGCGTCTAATTTGCAGTGGCTTGAAATAAGTGTTCTTATACTCCAGAGGGTGATGATGAGTGACTTGGAGGGAGACAGATGTCAAATCAAGGCAGTGTGTGTCCAGGATGCTTCTTACTCAATGCCTCTTTATCAAAGCCAAACTGAACTGCAGAGCCATTTTGAGATTACGATAATAAGCAGCTTTATTTAAATGTAAATGCTTTAACTGAAAGTATCCTAATGTGCTTTTTTTTTTTTTTTTTTTGTTCTGTCTGGTGTTTGGAAAGGTCTCCATAGCTTTGAGTCACCTATTTGAATTTTTAAAAGGTTTATGTCTAGTTACGGTACGGACATTATTACACATCAAGGTCTTAGTCATCTTGTTCTCTTGCATCCCAGTGTGCTTTACTCACTGCGATTTCTCTGAATGGGGAGGGAGGGAACCTGGAGGGAGTGGGAAGGGAAGGGTGCACAGATTGAAGGAAGGGTCCCAGTTACCTTTGGAAACGGTTGGCCCTTATTTTGTTGTTGTTATTTTTGTCTTACCGACTCTAAATAGTGACACAACTGTGAAAGAATGAGAAGTCAAGAAAAACACTGTGCTTTTTCTAAGGCGGCTTTCTGAGTTGTACACTGTATCGGAGAATCCCATTGAGTTGTAATGTCAGATCTCACCTCTCCAAATAACTTTTATATTTACAGTGCATTATTTGCTTTTATTTTTATACAAAGGGATTACTTGTTCCTTTTTTATTATTATTATTTTTCCTTTTCCATTAATGTGCCTGTAACGTACTCAGAAAGCTGGGCTGTTACAGTAGTGCTTGGCAGACCTTCCTTGGAACTGAGCAAAACTTCCAATCCTTTGACCTTTGGTTTTCCAAAATTAAAATTTGCAGCAGAAATGTGTACATTAGGCTTATCTCCTAAATATCCAGGCCAGTGCTGCTGGGTTTAGTGAAACCTCTCCTCTGCTCCGTCGCTTTAGCTCCCCACCCTTCCTGTTTCAGCTGTGGTCTGTTGAGCCACACAAGAGATTTTGAATCAGGACTCCTGAACCTCCTCTCGACCTTGCAGGACTCTGTGTACAACGTGAGTCACCTCACCAGTCAGTGAAGTTTGGCCTCGTTTTGCCTGAATATCGGGCAAATTACATCACTGG
This sequence comes from Anseranas semipalmata, assembly GCA_013399115.1. Taxonomy (NCBI): domain Eukaryota; kingdom Metazoa; phylum Chordata; class Aves; order Anseriformes; family Anseranatidae; genus Anseranas; species Anseranas semipalmata. The sequence goes on along the minus strand of VXAA01004202.1, from coordinate 20,507 downwards.
GCTCCTGACGGGACAGCTGTGGTCTCTAGGTCTTCCTGGCCTGGCGAGAGAAGAGATGGGATTGCATGGAGGTGATGTTCAGCAGAAATGGCCACCGCAGTGTCCCTGAGGCAGCCTGGGCACCTCTGGCTCCCCGTCACTTTGTCTTCAGGCAGTGGCTAATTAGTGTAAAAAGAGGATTATTAAACAAAACTAGCATGGCAGGAGAGCTTCTGTGGGCTGAAGCAAGCACGTTATGAAGAGCAAAAGGATTCAGCGGGTACAAGGATAGGGCATAGGAAGATGGGGAAGGACACATCTGTGAATTAATATGAAGAAAGGAAGCAAATTTCTTTTCAGCTTGTCCTGAACGCAGCTCTGTTTGCTTGTTGTTGCTTTTACCAACAGGGAAGTCGGCCTTTTAAATCTCTCTCCGGCTGCGCAGGTGGTAGTGTAAGTAGCATAAAACAGAACTTGTCAAATCCAGGAATCTGGCTTGTGGAGAGCAAATCCCAGAAAGAAGAAAAAAAACCCTCAACTCCAAAACAAAACAAAAACACGATACCTAAACCAGACTTCCACTTCTGGGATCAGATCAAAACAACAAAAAGCCCAGAAAGATTAAACTAAGCTCAACTCAAATTAGTTTATTGTGTTGCATGTTTCTCGAGGCAAAAGAGTTTACTTTGGAATTACAGCACACACACAAAACGTAGCCCTCAACTGGACATTCGGCATGCTAATAGTTTGCAGAGGAGTTCAGGGAAGTTGACTCTAAAAAACAGATGGGTGTCGAGAGGCACCGTTGAGGTCTCCGCATTCCTCTCCGCATATTGACACGGGGTTGTTGTGCTGAGATGGTCCGAAAGCATGCAGCTGTTTGAGTCCTTTGCCGAAATAGCTCTGCACACGTACGGCCTCGCAGCACCCCGCAGGGCCCTGCGCAGCCTCTGCCCGGGGCCAGTCCTGCTGCGAGCAGGGGGTGCAGGGGAGGGAGGGCAGCCCCGCGGGCTGGGGACCTGCCTTGGGAAGCAGCCGGGAAGTGCCCCGGCTGCCCCTGGGGAGCACGTCTGCCTCCCTCGTTCCTTGTGCCCGTGGGGCTGCTGCGTGAGAGTTCCCCAAAGATTTCTCTTGTAGCGTCGGTAGCGTTCTGTAACGTTTTGGCAGGCAGGATCCTGGCCACAAATAATCAGTGCAGAGGGTGGCATGAAATTGAAAAATGAATTATGAAAATATTTAAATTTAAACTTTCAGTAAGGACTTTGGTGTCACGTTTGGGAATAGCTCCTGTTTCATTCCAGCTTGGTTGAAGTATTTGTACTTTGTGGATCATTCATCTTTGGGGTGAGAGGAGGGCATTTCTTTATGCTGGGGGTGTCCCCACAGGTCCACCCCCACGCATCCTTGCTGCACAGGGACAGCATGGGATGCCATGATAGGAACGGGTCTCTGTGAACCCCACTGGTCCCCCAGCGAGGCTCCTGTGTTCCCAGCAGCACTCTGAAATGATGTTTCCATGTGGAATTGGTAAAACCACTTCCCCAGCGATCCTCTTCTCTGGTAGCAGAGGGTGCAGCCTTCTCTGTTACTCCTCAGGACTGGCAAAGGAATGAAGATATTGCCCAGTCTAAGGTTTCTATTTTATTTACTTATTTTTAAGGCTGCGGTCTTGGCAATAGGAAAATGCCAATGGCTATTTGTGCGAGCGCTGCTAAGCTCCCTCCCATAGCATCACTGGGCTGTCAGCCCTGGGAAGGGCATTTCTTTTCAAGGTCACCTCCTGAGGACCAAGGATTGCTGTGTTCAGACGAGCCACAAACTCTTCTGTCCTCCTCCAAGCTTGCTCAGCTGGGAGCAGCGCGCTGAGAGCTCCCAGTCTGACCGACTGGGAGGGCCGGGACGTGACGGGTGTGAACGCAAGGACGCTGCGGAGAGCAGGAAGAATGGCTGAGATGGAGAACGGACTGCTCTGTTGTCCTACTTCTACTGCCCTAACTCCAGGCTCCTCCTTCACCCCATAATATCACCCAAGATACAGCGTTGCTCCATTTGGAGAAGGCACAGGTAGGATTACAGGGCTCTTTGGGAGCAATTAGGAGGCCAGCCACGAGGCCTCCGACACCACTTCCTAGTTGCCCGCAGCTGGAAACCTTCTTGCTGCTCCAGCATCTGCAGGTCTGGGGAGAGCCTGGGCAGATGCCTGTGCTGGCTGGCAGCTAGAAGGTGGGTAAGGAGCAGGGTATGAATGGTGGGTGTCTTTGAAGATGAGTTTATAAGAAAAAGGGCAGCTTACAGTCCAAGGCCAAGGTGTCAGAGCAGTGAGATGCTGGAGGAAAGGACAGCCCCGTTTGCCTTAGTTTATTTTCACATTTGACCTTTCGGTGAAGGAGTCCAGTCAGACTGATTTCTCTCGGCATAAAGACAAGACACTGACTTTAATTGGTGACTGACGGTGGAAGGTCGTATTTTTGGGCCGGGGATGTATACCGAGGGCACCTCTTCATTAGCTTTCCTAATATTCTGAATATTATCTGCTGCTACTGCTTTATGATTCTGGCTTCATGTGACCAGTGTTCGTGGTAGCACTGTGCTCTGATGGCACCGGATGCATTCTCCCACAGCAACTCCTGAGGTAAGGTAGAAACAAGGTGGAACAAGGCCACGTGATAAATGGAGCTGCCTGACTTTACCATGGCCTCACGTGTGCCCCTGACTCTCTTTGCAGTCAGTTGAGGTGTGATGTGGGGCTTCCCCAGCACTAAATCTTTGTGATTTTATACAGAGTTTGAAACAAGAGGGGGAAAATGCTTGTTTTGTTTGTTTGTTTGTTTTTTCCTGAAGGTCTAACTCTTGAAAAAACATGTAAGAATCAACAGGGTTGTTAGTAGCTATAGTGGAGGTTATTAATCCCACTTTTGCAGGTGAGTGGTGGCTGAAAGGGATGGGTGCATGGTTAGGTCCACTCTAAACCGCAGCTGGGATAATGTGAAAATTTAAATTCTAACCAGTGTTTTACAGGTTGTTATTCTCTCCATGCTTGTTCTCCTTGCTAGGGACAGCCATAGGAAGGGCTGTGTTTATGACCGTTTTGTCCAGTCCCAATGAAAGCAGGAAATCCTTAGGAATCGCAAGAAATCCATCCAAATCTCATCCATTAAATGAGAATCAAAACAATGAGGAACCAAACTTCTGGTTCTTCCTAATATTACTGCTGGAGAGGTGGCCCCTGAAATCAGCCAGAAGTTGGTAGAAATTGATGGACTTGAAGCTGGAAACTGGCTTTGGTAGGGTTACAGAGAGTAAGGATGAAATGTTTCTTTCTTCTGTATATATTTGTTTGTTGTACATTTGAACTGTCTCCATGTACCATATTGGGACATCAGTTTTTAAATTCCTCATTGATTTGAGGAAGGATTTCTGTTTAAAAATCAATGGCTTGGGATGGCTGGTGAGGAACAGGGAAGGAAAGCCCATTTTGTGTTTGTGTAACATTTGCTAGAATTGGTTAAACAGACACACATCAAAATAAATGCTGTAACCTTTCAATAATGTTTAGTCTCCCCGAGAATGAACATACTGTAAGTATGTGTGTTAAGTATACACCATTAATAGTCTCTGTGACATTTGGGCTGGCTCCACAGGGGAGATGAAGGGCATGCACTGAAAATGGTATCAAAAGGGAAAAATAATCACCTCAAGTCACAGAAATAAAATTTACCAGAAGTTGCAGGAATAAAAATAGGTTATTTGGGTTCCCTTGATTGAATTTGATCCCAGTGGTGTTGCCATCAGAGGACACAACTTATGTCCTTTCATAGCCCAGGTTTCTTTTCTGAAGTTGTGACAGGAATGAGTCCAGAAATTCCTGGAGAAGTGTCATGGATGATGGATGATTTTGGTGTAAGTTACTGCTGTTACTTAAAGGCAGTCATTTTTTCTTAAATTCTGGCTCTCTGTTGGTCTTTTCTTTTTCTGTTTGGAGTGATATAACTGAAAACATAAGTACCTAAGGACAAATTTCCACTACAGTGGACTTTGTCCCCAGCTGGTTCACCATGTCACAGCCATTGCCTGCTTCTGCAAGCATGTGTTTGAATGATCGCAGTCCTGTGCCCTGAGATAACGACTGCAGAGAAGTGAGGCTGGTCTGGATGGGAATTAAGTAATTCCATCAAGGCAGAGCAATTATGATGGAGGAGATGATCATGTCAGGGAAGAGTCCCATTAACGTCAGTGGCCTTGGAAGAGTTTAAACAGTTGGGTTTTTAATGTTTTATTTTATTTTATTGGTGTTTGTTTACAGACTCATGCTTCACCAGCTGCAAAATCCTTTTTTTCCTTTTTTACTGTGATGGACTCAATGGCACCAGTTAACTATTTAGGTTTATTTCCACTAAGAATTAAGCTGAAGAAGACCATGACTTAACTGAAACTCTGAGCAATATCATGTTTTGCTCAGGCTCCAGAAAGCTTGGTTGTTCCCTTTTTATTAACTTTTCTTGTCTCCCTTTATCCCTCAATGATAAGAATGGTTATTATTTCTGGACCATTGAGCTAAGACTATTTAAATTGTTTATTGGTGTATAAAGGATGATGTGATTTCGTGGTGGATCATATCATCCTACAATAAACAGATAAAATGAGATGGGATGCCTCAACCTGGTGGATTAATGGTGAATAACGGGAGTTGTAACAGAACAAGAGTGGTGTGTGATGTTCCGAAGGCCCCTGGGTTCACCCCGACCTGGCCACGGCTGCCTTTTAAGGCTTTGGATGTTGCAGTCCCTAGAGATAAGTCCCTAAGGATGGCTGCAGAGGACGCAGCCTTCTCCTTGCTGTGGACATACATTCAGTCTCAAGAAAAAACCTGCTCTTCCTATGGTGCATTGCCCAGCTCTGGGGTGCAGTTTGGGTGAGTGTAGCTCTCATGCGTTTACGTAACTCTACTGCATTAACTACTTACATCTTGCATTAGCCACAAAGTTTGATTTGACATGTTTCTGTGGCTCTTAACATAAACTGAGCTGACAGAGAGGTGCTGCAGGTGAAATTTTAGGGCCTTTGTGGAATACCCATGGTAAATAGGAGGCCTGGGGAGTCAGATGCAAATCTATTAATTTTGTATCACCTTTGCATCAGCCCAGGCCTCAGGGAATGTTCCAGGGTGGACTGGAATAGGCTGAGATGGGAGCAAATCAGGGCATTGCTCAGACAGACCTACATTTGGCTCTGGCTCTGCAGGCAGATGAGACTGGTTTTCCAAAGATTTTATCGTCAGTGTGACTCAGCATCATTAAACTTGAAAGCAATAGCAAAATTGGTGATCAGAAAGAGAACTTGGGGACCATCACTCAAAGTCTGATGGCCTGTAAGTCAGAGTTGCATTCAGATGACTCATGTTCTTGCAAGTCTCTAAGCCAATGTTTTTTAAACAATAAAGAGGTTTGGATAAGCTTCTGAACGGGACCCAGCCTTTCAATGGTTTGAGGTTCACCCATTGCTATAGTCTGTCTTCCTTATGCAAGGGTTAAATTTAGATAAAGAACTTATTGTGTAAACATTAAACACTTTGTTTAAACGTTAAGTGTTAAAGTTACAGGTTGTTTTTTTACTTGAGGATGGAAATATGCAGCCTAATTTGCAGAGGTGTAGGAGCCAAATCAATTTAGGGACAGGGCGAGCTCAGCTCATTGCACTTAGGATGTATGCATTGCTTAGAGCTATAACCAAAATGTCTGCAATTTCACTTTGTGTCCTGGAATAGTCAATATTTGGAATAAAAGAGAAAATATTTGCAATTGTAATATTCCCATGTTAGGAAATTGAACTGATAATGTCTGAGCTCATTTGAATAAGCATATAAGAGGACAAAAACCCAATTTTGTAAGGGCTTTTATATACAAGCAAAACTTTACATCCTGGCAGTAGCTGCATGAAACAGCAATCATAATATATATATTAAGAATGTACATATGTCCTCACAGGACTGGGGATGTAGATATTCTCCTTCTGAGAGCCAAAACAGAATGAAATAGAAGTTTGGAATTTGCCAGTGTGATATTTGTTTGGGGAAATTTTGGAAAACAAGGAACTATTGTGTAAAACCTTTCTCCTTGTCGAGGCTTGTGGTTTATCCTCCTCCCTCCTCCAACAATTACAGAGTTTCTCAAGAGCAACTTAAGAATTGTTGAGTAAAGGTCATTTATCTACTATAGGATGGCTTTTCACTCTGGCTGTCAGAAAGATTTGATGCTGGAAATTGCCCCAATACAGTGTAGTAGGAAGCTTGCTAAAGCAGAGCTTGGATGCGGACGTTTGGAGGCCGTTGGCTGGAGAAAGGAAAGGCCTTCCCACTATGAAGAAGCAATAGCCTGTGCTAGTTTCTTACCTCCTTGCTTGCCGTGGTGGTATCCAAAGACCAATAACATTCCTACAAATGAAAAGAGGAATGACAGCCAAAGAAAATATCCTCCTCATTTATTGAAGATAGCAGCCAGATCTACCCACTTTGGTTAGATTTGCTGCAGAATCCTTTACCAGTTTGCCCCACACACTGCATTGATTTACTAGGATATGCCAAAGCAGACCTTCAGGTGCTGCCAGGAGAAAATTGGGCAGGGCAGTGTGTGAAGCACTCCAGAGGAGTCCTCTAGCTCAGCGCACTTTTCCCGAGGGGCCTTTTCTACCCTACGTCCTCAACGCGGTGCCCACCTGCAAGTTGCCGTGCCTCCTGCAATATGATGCTCTTCCTACAAATGCATATATCTTTCCGTATGGGGGAATGCTTGGTAATGAGGGCTGAATGGCAGGTTGTGAGTCAGGGACTTGGACAGCTTTAGTACCACGTATCAGCAGCTTTCCTGTGATGAGGTTGTCGTTTAAATGCAGCTTGGTGTGGTGGTTTCTGAACGTCATCAAGCTGATGATTGTCCAGGCATCCAGGTGGTTTCGGCTCTGTACGTGTCAAACAAAGGTGTGTGTTTGCCTCTGTTGTTTGGCTGGCTCCAGCTATAAAGGCTATAAAGGGAGCCATGGAAGGTTAGCCTGACAAAACAGTGGATGTGTGAATGCCCATCAGACGTGCCACAAAGCCATGTGGCCACTACGCAGGGTTCGAAGTGACAGCGCAAGGTGCAGGAGCCAGAGGCTGGGAGGGAGCGGTACGCGCGCTGCGGCTCCTGGGCTGTACCTATTGCGTGGGTAAGCAATCAGCTCCTGTCTCCTGGGCCGTCAATCTGGAACCTTTCACCAGCACTAAATTCACTTTAGAAAAATAAAATAGAGAGACAGAGAGATTAGTCAGTCTTCTAAAATGCTTCAAGAAACTTTAATGTTATTATCTAAGCAGAAAGATATCCAGCAATTCCTCAGCTATTTAACATAATAGGCAGTTGCTGACAAACGACGTTATCGAGCGTACACCCTTGAGTGAGGAAGAACGATACGATCTTGCTTAAATTGTATTTTAACAAACATGCCTATCCAACAATTAAGCTGGAGCAATTTTACTCTAATAGATGCTTTTGCTGCTTAATATAGAAATTTACATGTTCATTTGTAGCCCCCAGAGATCGCACAGCTGCCAGACTCCCAGCTGCCACCACCCTATTCCTCCCCCTACAACTTGCTCTCAGCTTTGGCTACGAGCACTCGATCTAACGAGGCACTTTAAAACACAAATCCCACTGTTTTCTTGGCCGTGGAGCCGAGCTCACTGGGCCGTATTTGAAACAGGCCGTCTGCCAGCCAGACACCCTTACACGCTCACCTAAGCTAATTTTACTCCCTCTGATGGCAAAACGGCTCACTCCCCCTCCTTGCTTATCAGAATCCCGTTGCGTTACACGCGACACCACGAAAGCCCGTGGAGGCCGATCCTTGGCCGCTGCCTCCTCCTGCCCCGCGATGCCAGGGCTGCCCTGCCCGGGGCCCGCTCCGTGCCCACCCTAGGGCGCTCCGTGCCCCCGGGACAGATGGGGGCTCTTCGGCTGAAACTCTGCCGTCCGATTCACCAGGCGTTTCCCAGATAAGGAGCTTACAGTGGGAGGTGGCAACATGCAACTTGGGCGCTGGCAGCATTTTTCCATTCTCCAGTTACTCTGCAGTTCAGCTTGGGACAGACACAAGCCTGATGTAATACGCTGTGTGCTATTTCAAGGAAACAGAGCCCCTGTCCTTCAGGCCAGCCCTCGGAAACTTTAGTAGATAAGAAATCCCACTCTGAATGTTTCTTACAGTCCCAGATGAGAGAAGCAGGTAATGCTTTCTTTCAGCTCTGCCGGTGAAATATAGGTATTTCATCTAAAATCCCAGACGGGGGTGCCCGTAGCTCTGCATGTCACGTGCACACATGCTTTTAGGACTGACCTAGGAGAAGGTGTCAGGGAGAAATGAATGCACGGCTAACAATTTGTAGGGAACTGTGAAATCGGTTACCTGTGGACTAGCGATACAGAAACCCACATAATGATGTGGGTACTTTGCTCCTTTTCGCCCTGAGATGAAGCAGCAGAGGTTTTTGGTTTACCTTCAGGCCTCACCTGTTGTTGCTCTGTCCTATGGATGAAGGATCATCTGGTCCAGGCGCTCCCTTTTGCCACCTGGACGCGGTTAGCAGCAGGATACTGAGCTAGATGGAGGCTGCGTCTGCTTGAGAGGTTGTTCTTATGCAGGAACCAGCAAAACTGTATCTCTAAGTAACTTGTTCAGCACCAGGAAAAAAGCCCAAACTCCTCTATGAAGTGATTTGGCATGAATAATTCTGTAAGCTCTAGACAAAGGGGCATATCCTCCAGTATAAATCGATTTATGTTTTCTAGGGATTTGGCCTAAAGCTTTTTTCTCTGACTTGCATACCATTGTGACGGTTTTGTAAAACATTGTCAAAGATAATTCATTGTGGATTATCTTGTATAATGATCAGCTGCCCATATTGTAACAAGGGGCGTCCAAAAAAGTTATTTCCTCCCCCTCACCTATGCTGAGTGATAAACCTCATGCCAGAGGTGCCTGTGAGGGTTGGATGGCCGGAGAATCTGTTCCATTTGTTTTCCCATTTAAAACAAAACCACTTTTACTTAACCATAATCAAGGAGGGAGGCAACGCCACTCCACTTGGCAAAGAAACTTATAATAAGTGAGCTTGCTGGAAAAATTTATAGTTTGTTCCTGAAAAAATAGACTGAGTTTATTGATAGCATAGTACAATCTGACTTGTGCTTCCTGCGTGGCAAAGGGAATGAGCATCCTCCCTCGGTCTAGAGCTGGCCTCTCTCCTGCAAGGTGAGAAATGCCTTCATTAGGCTCACTCAGAAACAAGATGGTAGAGCTGGGCAATGCTTTGGGAAATTCCTCTCCTCCCAGAGTGAAGAAATGCATCTTCTGAAACAACTTATGGAGCGATGAGTTACCCCTGGAAAAAGTGGTCCCTGCTCCAAGGGCAGGGAAAACAACAGCGTGCTTCTTTGGACTTTGGTGATTTTAAGAAACAGTTTCAATGATGCCTTTCCCCAATCTCCTGTCAGCCTTTCAGAGGTGAACCAAAATGCCCTTGCAGAGAGCTGTCCCTACCCAGTGAACGCTGCAAATGGAGGCTGGCGTTGAGCAACCCCCTGCAGGTACCTTGAACCAGCCAGTTAGCCACATACGGACGTGTTAACGCAGTCAACAGTGATAGCATGTTTGAGGAGGAAGCCTCTGAAAAGCATCTTCCAAACCGTACACAGAGATATAAAGCAGCCTCACATAACCAGAGCCTTGGAAATGCTTTGCTCTGCCTTGCTTGTGTCCAAAAACTCCTGGAAAGAGACTCTGCAGATCTTGCATAGGAAAGATTTCAGCCTGCAGAAAAGCTCTGGTGACGTCTGTCTGATGGCCTCTTGTCACTACCACCTCGTGAAGTGCCTCCTCCTCGAGAAGTGGAGGGCTTCAGATTAGACAACAATTTTTGTGCAGCTCAAAATAAAGCGTTGAACGTAGGTGGTCAGTGCCTTAAAATTAAATGGAGGTAAAATTGGTCTCAGAACTTCACGTGGAGTGACAAACTGGATCCCATTGTTTTGAAAAGTTGAAACTGAAGCATTCATACTCTCAAAAGCTTTGTTTTCTGTTCTTTTCCATCTCTTTTGGCCAAAACTGTTTGCTTAATTTTGTATAGCTTCAAGAGAAAATGTGATTAGTCCAGCATTTCGCTTAGGGCTTAAAAACAAACAAACAAACAACCCCCAAAGCTGCCTGAAAAGGAATGCCCTCAGGTGTAGCCACTTCTGAGTACAGGCCATACAAGAAGTAACGGCCACGGTTACAGTTTTCTAATGCTTTCAGTATAAAACCTTGACTTTTTTTTCAGTTACTCATTCAGGCTGAAATTTTCCCTGCTGGTTCATCTCTTAAAACGTTTGAGCCAAGCTAGTCTTCTCTTTCCAGGAACAAATTGGGAGGAAATTATGTTGTATTGCCCATTAAAAACAAACAAACAAGCTCACAGCTGTTTCAACGTGAAACTCTCAAACTTCCACGAAGACTTGACATTTATTGATAGTGGGGGCCTCACTCCAGTACTGCTGGTGTGCATTTTACTGTTGCTAAATTTGCAACTAGTTCTGTCTCCAGCTGTGCTCGTAGCATGGGTTTGGAGCTTCTGCACCTGAACTACCATTGCATGGCAGAGGAAGAGACCTCTTTCCTGTGCTGTGTTCACATGCAAAAAATAAAGCTTCATTTTCTCTCCACCCCAATTCATTCCTGGAGCAAGGATCTGTGCCTTGAGTGAGGCAGAGACAAGTAACATGTGATAGAAGAGCATGTGATCATAGCGTTCGGGAGGTTGTTGTTAGTGCATGTGCACATGGGGAACAAATTTTGATTGCACAATCAAGCATAATTCAGGGATTTCCTAATCACTGAAATCTTGACTCTGCAACCTTACGAATTTTCTTCCATCTGTGGTGGTGTAATTCATTGCTATAATTGCAACAGATGGCTTTTTTTTTTTTAAAGAAAACATGATAAGGCGAAAAACTAAAATAGTAAAAATTTGAGAGACTTGGGGCCTAAGACATTATACACTGTGTGAAGTGTCAGGTTCTGATATGAATACACATTTGGCACTTACCTGGCTATAAAATGCAGCAGTCCTAATTAATTTTATAAAAATCCCTGCTCCGTTTTTTAGGTATCTTGCAATACGCAAACTTTCTCCTGGGTAGTGGCCAGGCAGTAGGCACTTGTCACTGAAACAACTCTTACAGCTCTGCCATGGCAGCTTCATGCGGATGCATCATCATCCTCAGCCTATCTGATCTGAGACAGAGCACAAATGATAGGAATAGATAATTCTGTCCATCTTGCAGGCTGCAAGCTAAGGATGGGTGATACAATTTTGGAGAAAGGAAAAGTAGCTTTTTCCCCAGATCTTTGGCTTAACTCAGCATACATTGTGAGCCCAATGTTTTGAAGGAGATTTGAGTTATCTTTTCAGAAAGCTTTAGATTCTGTAGACCTCTGTAATTCCTGGCTTCACAGCACCAGGAGTGTCAGTGTCACGTCAGAGGCTGTTTTGGTGGCATCATATGCAAGATATAGGAAGTAACTGTAAATCCTAGGAAAGGTTTCCAGTCCTCCTTTGAATGTTGAAGAATTTGGGAGAAATGAGAGCAGAGGCAGCAAAACACCTGAACTTTTGAAAGAGTCCTTAAAATAAACCTCTGAACCTTTTGGGGGTCGTAAGTGGTCTCCAGGGAAAATGTCAGTATTTACCTAATTTGATATGAAATGAGCAACATGGAGAAAACTAGAGAACAAAGACTGGAGAAAGCTAGAGAATGAAGGTAGGGAACAATACACTTTGCAAATTATGCAGAGATGGGCTACATTTTAGCCTTGCCTAGAAGAGAGCTTTGGTTAAAGATTTTACTTTTTGCTTCTTGTTAATCGATGTGGTATTTGTGCCCCTCATTATCCTAAAGGCTTCTAGGTAGGCACTGTATTGGATGGTAGAACACAAGGAGAAATGAGTGCCTCTATACGTTTAATAGCTGGAGGAGAGTATTACCAATGCTGAAAGCAAAAGAGATGTCCCCAGAATGCCAGCAGAGCCAGTGACATGAACGTGACACGCTGATCCCTGCTCAGTATCTGTGGAAGGCAGGTGAAAAGTTTTGCCTGGTCTCATCTCAAGATAGTGACAGGTTGGGAGCTGGTGTGGGTAGCAAAAGAAGCTTTGGTGAAAGACAAAATAAGGGAAAACCTAAATACCCCCATACCCGCCCTGCTTGGCTCTGCGTTATGATGTAGTATGATCCTATGGACTCTTCATGCTGCTGGTAGTTGTTTGGGGGCTTGGTGTTCTGGTGGCAATTTTTTTACTTTTGTTTTTCAAAGAACAGAAATACATCAGCTGAAAAGGTTCCAAGTCTGTGCCACTGTAGATTTTGCTGGTCATCTAGAGTTCCTCTTGTATGAAATTTTTTGACAATCATCAAATAGGGGTCAGACAAACTTTGGGCCAACATTTTCCACCTCCTGATACAGGATGTAGAGCTTTTCGAATTCTCCTTCCTGCGTGTAGAGCATACCACAACTGCAGAGAATGAAGTTAGATAGCATTAGTATTTTCAGGAGATTTTTTCACTTAATGCAATCACTTGAATTCATAATCGAGGCTGCCTGTGACATCCTTTTAATCTAGTAATGGTATAACTCTATAACAGTCTATTTGAAATGTCAGCATTAGGGAAGGAGAGCGAGCTGGATAGCTGGAAAATGTGCTCATCCCTAATGCTATTATTAATATTTTTAAATAACTTGTTCAGAAGGAGGGAGAGGGAGTTACAGACTGCACATTCAAAGTTTTTCATCCACCTGGGGATCCATTTTGATCCCTAATGGAGGTGTGGAAGAAGGGAAGCCAAAGCAAAGATTTAGCTTCAGCCTTCATCCCTTTCTAGAAAAACATCCTATTCCACCCAATATCCTCCACAGCAATCGCTTCATTGGCCAGGACCCAGAAAACCTTCTCAATACATCCTCCCTAATCTCTGGTCGATAAACAAGACCGATGTCACTCAAAGGTGTCCTAATCAGCAGCAAATGTGTGACTGGATGCCTCTGTGTCGCAGCACGAGGTGAGTGGCTGGCACTCTCCGTTTTGCTCAAGGACTGCCAAGCAGTTGGTGGATTCAGCAGGAGCTGCCCCACACGCTTTCCTCCTTCCCCTTTCTCCTTTGGGCGCTGTCCTTAAAATCTGGGGTGGAGTGCTTCTCCTAATATGTTGATTTTTTTAATGGGTTAAGAAGCACAGGAGGAAATCAGTAATGGTAGACTTGTTGGGATTATTTTCAAGCCATATTTTATTCTTAGTCAACTATAATGGGACTGCAGGAGGCTTTATGATGAGCTGTAAAAAAATTCAGCTGAGTGTGGTGGCTTAATGGGCACAGGGACTTTCAAAAATGAATGTAGTTTATTTTTATGTAGCATCCTTTTTTATTAAAAAAAAAAAAAAAAAGGGTCAGGAAGTATTTTACAGAGAGGAGGTAAAATAGGCAGTAAATGCTTCCAGGAGCTGGATGCTTCTTTAGAAGGAGAAGGGATGAAGTGGCATATAAAGAAGGACAGGTACCATTTACAAGTGGGAAGGATGAGGGGAGAGAATGGAAAGTGAGAGTAATGGGAGAAAGAAAATGAACGTGAAGGACTTGGGCAGTAAGAGAGGAGAAGGATGCAATTATAGACAGGGAAAGAAGAGGGGAGGTGAGTATTACGTTTGGGGCTAGAAGCAAAGGAACAAGTTTGGGCAGGAGAGGAGACCAATAGTTTTAGCACGAGGTGGCTGCTGAGAAGGGAGGGAGAGTAGTGAGGGGTGTGAGAGGAGGGATGATGGGTGGGTGAGATTTTTGCCTGACCAAATCAGTGGGTTTCCATGATTCTGGATGTGATGGTTGTACCCTGGTATGAGATTTCTGAGACTTTAAGGAAACCCCATTCCAACACCAGGTTCATCAGTCATGCCAGTGAGTAGCCAGGGATTCATAGGCCATCAGTTTCTGCACAGGAGCACACTTTTCAGAAGAAGATTGTCTCTGTATGGGATTGGCATTGAAAGAAAGATTGCTAAGCATAAACACACTAACCCCACCTCAGGTAGACCAAGCATCCAAACTCCTCTATCAGTGGTAAGAGGTTAGTACTGTCGAAGCCCTTCATGATTTTAATCTGTAAGTGATTATTTGGCTTCTGTATCTTGCCCTGTGACAGCAAGTCACAAAGAAAGGCGAGATCCCATTTGAGCTAACAGATTTTCACCTAAGCTCTCCTGCCCTCTAGTCTCCAGAATTAACTGAGAAAGCAACTCTCATAAGCCCATTGAGCACTCAGGCCATGAATACCTGGACCCAAAGGCTTAGCATGTAGCGGGGTTGGAAGGGCATAAAGAGACATGGTACCTCCAGGGAAGTGCCTCCTGATCCTCTTATTGAGGGAGGAATCTTCCAGCATCATTTTTAAGTCAATGTCCAATAACCAATCTGAAATGATCGATGACATCTATCACCAGAGTATTTCAACCTGTTGCAACCTGTGTCCACTCCTGTTAGAAGCTAGTTGTTTAATCTTGATAATGCTAACCCGGTCCCAAAAAGCTCATGGGCTAATATATGGATAAAGGGAGGTCTGGAACCTTTGGCAAATTGAGGCAAGGAATAATTTCCCTTCCTCTGAGCAGGGCATGTGAATGAATTTTATGCAGACAAGGTACTTTGTAAAAACAAAAAAACAAGATGTTTCAAAACTGGAGAAGGAAATAATGAGAGAAAATACCAAAGAGCCTGAAGGCCAAAGAGCTTTTATTCTACACTCTGTATAAGAGTAACTTAGACTTAATGGTCCCGGGAGGAGGGATAAGGAAGCTACAAGCAACAGATGTAATTATAGTAAACTGTGTAGAAAATTATCTGAGTGGGGATATATCATGGCCATTTCTCAGTGAGTAATCTTAGCTTTTGCTCTGGATCTGAGTTTCCTTTATAGTGAAATCCTTGAAAGCCCGAAGCTTTCCCCGGGGCGCTGCAGGTGCTCTCCAGGCTTGCTGTGGGGACAGCCGGCAGCAGGCAAAGGTGGATGGACGAGGGGAGCTCTTTGTGCAACCCTTAGATGTCGACCCACGGTATAGCAATGGAAATACCACTGCGGATTGCCATTCGGTGTCTTTTTGCTTGAGGTGAGCCACTGGGGGCAAAGAAGAAGTACTCTGTTCCTCTGACCTGCTTCCTACCCGGGTATGTGCGTGCTGCCTACCACAGACATTAAGGCTGTAAAAGCTTATTGTCAAATCAATTCTGCCTTCACTGAAGCCTGAGAGACCAGGCGTGCGCCCTGAAAGACTTTAAATCTTGCCCCTCCCTGATGATTTGCAAAGTTTAATTTCTGTAATGGGCTCTGGTGACAGAGGCATTCACTGTGTTTTTCCAACAGGAATTGCTGAATGTATGAATGACTCATTCTGTAGGCGGGAGATATAATGGCAGCCTTCGATATCCTGATCTAAGGGTGGGGAGGTTGTGTGGGAGGGCAGGAATGGGGTACGCTGTAAGTTAAATTATCCACCTTGCCTCCCCTTTGTCAGGCAGCCCCTCCTGCGTGTTCTCTCAAAGTCCCTTCCTGGCCTGGTATCAGGATAATGCTGAGAGAGGGAAGGGGAAGGCTGAGGGCCCTCCTGTGGGAGATGAAGTTTATAATATATGCATTTGCCTGGAAATGCCATAAGAAATTAATATTTGTTACAGAAACAGTGGGACTGCATTAATATTTTAATATTAAATGAATATTTAATTTGAAAGCTTTGATTTGAAAGTGAATGAGACAGCCATGACATGAACAGTTGTGCTGTTCCTGTTAAGAAATGTTAATGATTTATTGACAATGTCGGTAGCAATAACTTTACACTGTTTCAGTTACATAATGCCTTTGAAATATTGGTAAAGTGATTACTGAGAACAAAAAGCAGGCAGGCTTCAGCAGCCCTTTTGGGAAGGACTTGTGTTAGAGAAAAGTGTGATTTCCTCCCAAGAGGGGATCTCATCCGGCCCCCAGGATCTGGGCTGGCTGGGGCATCGGCCGGCCACGCTCTCCCCAGCATCGGTGTCCTGCACCAGTTTTGTGCATCTCTCTTGCCCACGTGCTGCTCTGGCAGTGGCTCCTGAAGAACCAGGCTGAAGCTGGAGGAGCTGAGAGCTTCGAGAGCTGGGTTCCTCAGCCAGTTTCCCACAGTGACTCCTGCCATGGACCTCAACACCTTTTAGGGCTGAAAATGGATTGCTTCAGGGTTTCTTACGGCTTTTCTGGCTGAAGATGACTCAGGGGTATCAGTTCTTATGCATTCAGTAATCTTAAACATCAAGAACATCTGAATCACCCAAGCAGGTTTATTCTGTACCTTTTGAAGGGTTGTTGAAGCTGTACCTGTAGTTTCAGGGAGCTCTGTTAGGGTTTTACTCCTGGGTGTGGAGGCAGTGAGGGAACAGAGAAAAGCAGACATGTCTCTGTTGCCTTATGAGCATCCTGAGTTTAACCTTAAATTGCAGTTGAAACTGGAAGTCGTTGGCTGAATGTGGCTCCAGTGAACTTGAACTAGATGCCTACAGCCCATATGTGTTGGTTCTGAAAACTCTCTGCCTGTAGTTTTTAAGCCCCTTGAAAACTTTTAGAGAAAGTTCTCTTCTGCTGGATAAATAGGGATGTGGAATATTTTTGTGACATGATCTGTTACCCATTAGCTGAGAACAAGGAAAATTCATCTAAAAAATAATTAAAGAGACGCTTTGGCATGGTGTCCTGAATGCTGTACCATGCTGTAGGTTCCCAATTCCAGAAATGTGTTTCTTCTTAAAGCCAATCTTTGCACAAAATTAAGAGAAAAATGAAACCTAAATTCACAATGTGACCAATCTAAACAAACAGTGCATGTTTTTTCTTCTCCCCTCTCTCTCTCTTAATTTCGTGCCATTGTTACAATCAGCCTTATTAAAAGTTAGTGGAACAAGTTAGTGGAACAAGGAAACAAAAACCCAGTATAGGATGTGGTTTAAAGTACTAGTTGTTGAGCCTGATAATCTTTCTCAGTTTTCAATTGCATTTTTCTGATGGCAGTCTTGGTGATCTTAGGGTTGGCAAAAGATGCTAGGCATAGAAAGACAAAGGCTTCAGCTTGTGTGACAAATGTCAGCACAAGTTTCTGCTTCACCTCTGTCCTGGTCCCTCTGCTACCTCCTGGTAGTATTCTAGGTAAGGTTTTGAGGAGTGCAGACTCATGATATCTTCCAACAAATCGCATCACAGAAGACTATCAAAATAATCAGATCAACTTAATAGCCTTGGCCATACTTGACAAGGTTGGAAAACAGTTGAATATGTAAGCATTAACCCTTATTTAAATCCTTCACTTGCACTGAAATAATTTGTAAAGTGGGTACCAATGTACCTGTATAGCTCTTGATTTTGCTGGGTTTGCCCCAAAAGCTATACAATGGGACTCATCACCCCACTCACCTTTAGCAAGAGAACTGCCCACATTTCCCATGAAGTAATTGCTGTAGACTTCACCTACATCATTTCCTATTAAAACCTGGCAAGACGTGATTTGCCACAAAGCATGCACTGTTTTGGAGCATATGATATTTTAGGGCTGAAATATTGTGAATGCTCCTAACAAAGTAGATTTCATTTGTGGACAAAAAGCCGCCCTATTTTTCATAGTGACTATTCAGTGCACTATTCTGAAAACAACTCAAGTCTGATCAAATTAAAATCAGTCCAAACTTTTTTTTTCTTTTTTTTTTTTCCGTATCCCAGAAAGAGTTACTAACCTTTCTGGGTGGGTCATACAGCATTTAATAGCAACGGGTACCTTTTTGTATAAATATCATGAACTATGGAATTTAATGAGATTTGTATTGCACTATAGAAATGTACTTTAGAAAATTAAGTTTAAGTCTGTAGGTTTGAATGTTTTCTATGAATATTATTGAATTTATACAGGGCTTTGTGATTCTATGCCTATTTAGTTTTGGAGAATGTTTTCATGTATTATTTGGGTTTTCATTTGATACACTTTTCTTTTTCCTCATTCTTTTTTAAAGCATTGGTAGCAAAGGAATGAAAAGAGGCTATTTTTTGCTACAGGATAAATTTTGATATTTCAATTCTAGTTTTTGCCTCCTGAGGAATTTTCTATTTTCTTGAGATTCTTAAACAGGTCATTCACATACTCATAGGCTCAGTTACCTGCCTAGGCAGCGTCCGTGAGCTGCCACTGCTCTGGGTCACGCTTTTCAACAGCCCAGTCCATCTCGTGTGCCCGATTCTGTACACAGATGTCCTCATGCAATAGCAAGCAGTTTTAAAGGGAGGACACGTCAAAGATCCTCCAGTACAAGCAAGGTTATGCTTTCCTCAGATCCAGTTCTCTGCAGCTTTTATAGCTGTCCATACAGTGTTTTCTGTTTTCTGTGCTAGTGGGCAAACAGGGTTTGACACTCAATAGCAAGCAGTGCTGCATCAGAGAGGTCTGCTACCTATCACTGGAGAACCGGGTATCACCTCAAAGAGCAAAGGGAGTTTTTGAAAATCCCGTTAAATGCATTAACAATGAACTCGGGATGAAGTCAAAACCTTGCTTAGACATTTCGATTGAGAGTTGCCATACAACTGTAGCCAGTGGTGGGTCTTGGCTGAAAATGTATTTATACATTAAGACAGATAGAGATGGATTTCACTAGTTTAAACGCAGCTTTAGTGCAGACAAAAGCAATAGGGGGTGGCGGGGAAAGCACAGGCTGCCACCACCCTCACATATGGCAATCGTTTCCTATAATGCTTGCTATATTGTATTTATGTCATGCAGTGACATATCACAGAAAGCCACCAATGCCAAATTCTCAAAAAAAAAAAAAAAACCAGCAAAAAAAACCTGCAGCTTTTAGTGAGGGCTGTCCTCCAGCTTATTTGTGTTTTGTTGTTGGTGTTCTTTTTCCTTCTGCTTTTCATCTATCTGGTTTCTATTTCCACCCGTTCTGTTCTTTCGTTCTTGGTTTTGTTTTGTCTTGTTTTGTTTTTTTACCGTATTTGAGGAATCTCGGTTGCACTGAGAAGCCTGGGAGGTATGACTGGAATGTTTTGATTTAATACATCCTTGCCTGAACTTTCTCTTGACAAATCAATTAATATTTGTGGATTCTGCTGTCAGAGTACTGGGGGGCACAGGAAGATGAAGCAGCCGGATGCAAGGCTGGTGTAAGGGTGAGGAAGCTTCGGAAGGACTCTCAAAGGCTTGGTTCAGGTGCAGGGGGATGACAGATAAAGTCGTAAGACTTTGCGAAGTCTGGAGCTAAGCACACAACTGAGAACACCGGTTATATCCTCCAGGCGGGTGGATGATTGCCTTGCTGTGCGGTGCCAGATCCTGTCTGCCTTGCTCTGCGCCTCAGGGTTCAGATACAACGCGCAGGTCGGCAGAGGTTGGCTCGGACGCTGGTGCGTTGTGCTTGCATTGCCATAGCCTCCTGTGTCAGCCTGGGGCAGGAGTTGGCCTCCAGCTGCCGATTTACAGGTCATCTCAAGGACCCAGTCCGGACGAGGACCAGATGCCTGTTGACGTTTGGGAGCGTTTGAGTCAAAGGCTTAATTTCGGGCCCCGCGTGCTGCAAAGACAGGGCTGACTGCTCAGTTCTGATCGGCTGCTGAAGGCTGTGACCGCCTGGCTGGGAGGGTTCCCTGCTTGGCTCCGTACCTGGGGTGCATGGGACTTGGCAGCTGTGTTTTTCAGATGCCGTTCAAATGAAAGCAGAAAGGGGAAGTCCCATTTCGCTGGGAATTGCTCTCAAATGCAGAGAGAAGTTTTTCCTCTGAATTCTGTTTTTTGGCTTTCTTGTTGCAGAATGACACACAGTGTCTTTCTCCTGATCGATTTGTTTATCATTTGCTTGATTATCTTTTTTCAATAGCAAGACACGACAGGTTTCTCTTGTTAATCCTGTTAGTACTGGCATTGGAGCAGAAATTTAGTTTAGGAAAAATATTTGGATATGTTAAACTTTCCTGTAGATGATGCCTGTGAATACCAAAACGTGGCCAGATATGTTTGGATTTTCTAGACTATTCCTGGGCCATGTATTCCCATCTGTCTGAGTCCTGCTCATTGTCTCTCCGGATGCGTACTTGTGTGCCAGCACCACACTTTCCTTCTGGCTTTCAGAGCAGCTCAGGCTCTTCTGATAAAGTACCGCAATGTGCTGACTACACGTCAGGGGAGCCGAGAGTGCAGCGGGCAGAGCCGTCTTCTGCACCTCCTGGGCCCACCCAGCAGCCGATGCCCCCTGCCCACCCGGCACGAGGTGCTGGAGAGCTGCCCCTCTGTTCTCCGGGACACCTGATAATGACCTCTCTCTCTCTTTAATGCTTTAAAAGTGATGTATGGCTAGAGGAAGATGTCAAAGCAGAGCGCTGGAAGACTGATGACCTCCATGTATCTTCTG
>VXAA01004201.1:0-40161 GCA_013399115.1 Anseranas semipalmata | reverse complement strand
GGCTGAACAACCCCAGCTCCCTCAGCCTGTCTCCATAGGAGAGGTGCTCCAGCCTCTGCTCATCCTTGTGGCCTCCTCTGGACTTGCTCTAACAGCTCCATGTCCTTCTTGTGCTGGGGATCCCTGAGCCGAACACAGTACTGCAGGTGGGGTCTCATGAGAGCAGAGCAGAGGGGGAATTATGAACTGCTGTATGAAATTAATTTTGGATAACAATACAAATAATGCTGTGACTGAAAAGGAATAGAGAGTTGAGGAAAAAAAACTGTGCTTGAGAGGATTTAATAATAAAGTAGGACTAAAAGGATTTTAGTTTCATTGAACATGACTATGAATGGTAATAACTTAAACACTTTAAAGATGATTGTGCCAAAACACTTCAAGGAAATGCTCATGTAATTTGTACTTGAGGGTACTTCTTAAAATTTCCATTGGCATCTGAGGCTCATAACACCTGCCTTCTATCTGAGCATTTAAAAACAACTATTGCAGGAGGGGATTGGAAGCATTCAGTGCCAGCATCATTCATGATCCTTTGGTTACCTGGCAGTAAAGCAACATGGTGCAAAATTCTTGCTTCTTTAGATACAGAGGCACAGCAGGCTGGAAGCATCGTACCAGCTGCTTGGTGGGTTAAATGGGAATAATACTTTTGCTTCATAATTTACTGTGTGCTTTTGCTTTAGATGTAGTAAGAGGCCTTAGTATAGGCCTCAGGCACAAGCAGTGATTGAGGTTTTTAGATGTGGCTGGCAAGGGGAAACTTTCTGCTTTCCTCTCTTCAAAATGCAAATTCACACTTGAAGGGTGAAAGACTGCATTTATCTGCTGGTTTCACCTGCCAGAAGTCTATGGCAATGCGTGCAGCTGGTCATTTTGTCATCAGTGAATAGATGGTCACTGTAGCTTGGAATTTGTTACAGGCATCACTGAAACAGTTGAATGTCAACAGTTGTGTCTCACTGAAGCAGAATTAACATCCTTGCATGACTTTTGAGATTTTCTTTACATTGTGCTGTGGTCTTCCAGTGACCTCTATGTACTTGGCTTACAGGAAGTTTTCCTGGTAGAAACATAGTGACAGGAATTAAGAGAGATATTAGGTTCTCTGTGCATATGTTTTGATGCTATTTGTTAGACTCACACTATACTTCAGCTAAAAATTATATTTGAGCACTCTTGGTATCGTGGCTGATCACGCAATGCTTAGCCTTTGCTGGAGCATCTAAGATCAGGACATCGGCTCCAATGTCAGTCCTCAGATGAGTGGAGAAAGTACAGTGTAGGTACAATGTGTGGGTGAAGCAAAGCAGTAATTGTGAATTCTGATGATCTCTCCTCATGGTTTTTCATAGAGACTTAAAATAACTGCATTAAATGCAGTGTGGGTAGAAAGAGAAGCATAGTAATGATTTAAGAGTTGCTTCATGAGAAGATTTTCTCCTGTTTAGCAAGTTCAAAGAGTGTTCTCTATAGTGGGTACTGACAGGCACATATGAGTTAGCATTTGTTATCTGGTGCAAGAAACCCCCAGAGTTTCTTTCACTAAAATTTTAATCATAATTTCTTATCATAGATATATAGGAAAATTATGGAGGAAATTCAGGGAACTTATGGAAAACTATTAGAAACAGAAGCCATTTTTTTTGTTCCCTAGTGCGTTTTGAATGTAAGACTGATCAGGTACTACACTATGTACTCCTCTACAGTAACGGACTGATTTAAAGATGAATTCAGTTTAGCATATTTCTTCTGTCGTTAAGATTGTTTGAAGGCTCTTACATCATATAGCAAAAAAGATTATTTAAAGCAATTAGAAAAATAAACATTGCTCCCTTATAATATCATTGATTTCTTCTTTTTACCTGCTGGTTGGAGCCAAGAAGGCCCTACAGAAGAGTGCTTTTTCTTCGGTCTTATTCTTTAAGCTCTAAAGTCAAGGAAGCATTTCCATCAACAGGAAGAAAGCAGGAAAAAAACATGAAAGAACAGAGCAGCTGCAGGTTAGAAATATTTAGTCTGCTAATGTCATCTTCATTCTTACAGCTTGAAAAACGTCTAGAAGACTGTCTGCCAAGATTTGAGATACTTAACGGTGGTCTGAGCTAAGCATGCAGAAAATGAGGCTCCAGAGGCTTACAAGGTGATATTATGGAGCGGAAACTATAAGACAGAGATACAAATAAATTAGCATGAATGACTTATCCACTGGCAGGAAAAAAAAAAATAATGAAGTGCAGAAATCCAGAATCCTACTATGGTTGATTCCACAATTTGGAGATGGAATGGAAGGATGTTAGGATGTAGCTTCCTGAAAAATTTCCTCTTTTAGGCTAGATTTAACAAGAAGAATTACAGTTGAACAGATTATCAATGACAAGCTTTTTTTTTTTTTTAAAAAAAAAAAACCTTCCTTAAGTGCTGCAAAGGAAGTAACAGTTCTATTACAGTGACAAAGCAGTTCTGTTGGACACCAGGGCTGAAAATTATATGGTAACCACTAGATCAGTATAGTATCAACTGAATTATGTGTATATGCGTGTATGCACTCATATGCATTCGCATAAGATAAATTAACACTTCTGTTTGCCTCAGAAGAGATTTTTGAGACTACTGTCATCAATTTTTGATGCATAAATTTATGGTTCTGTTTGCGTGTTCTTACTTGTTTTATTACAATGATTTTGTAAAATTGTGCTGTACATGCTTCTGGCATTTGGCTTTCTCCCTCTTAATTTTAGCTGCACATGGAGAAAAGATCACTTAATAACAACTCGAAAAGTCAAATAGCCCTTGTACATCTTTTTTTTTTGTCCTCCAGACTTCAAAATATATCTGAGAATTGTTTGATTGACAAAGCATTCTGGTGACTTAAAAGTTTTATATGGCAATAGCATTTCAGTGATTCACTTTGCTTTTTATAGATATATTTTCACTTTAGGAATGAGATTCAGAGGCCTAGTACAACACAGTCCTCACTTGATATATCTGATTTCTTTCTTTTTAACTTGACTGTTTTCAGACAAAAGGTAGACATTTTTCTGCACTTCCTAATACACAGGAGGAAAAGACTGGACTTCTTGAAGGACAGAATGGAAATAAGCATTAGGGATGTCAAAGGAAAAATTTGTATAATATTTTCCAAACTTCCTAACACATTTTATAAGTATGAAAAGCATCATAAAAGTTTAGAATGTTGTAATATGTGACATATTTTCGTGCCAGACAGCTGAGTCTCTTGGATAGCAGTCCAAAATAGTCATCACAATGGTAGCCTTGGTAATGACTTTTATTCCCTAAGAGGAGGTTGGTGTAGTGTAATAAATTAAGATTTCACTAATGCATAATAGTGGTGAGGGATATTGACTTCTAATTGCTGAGATAATGGTTGTTTCTTAGCACTCTATAGAACTAAATCAGTGCAGACTGTTTCTAGGGTATGATCTCTCATGAGGTTTAGTCAAGTAGACTCTTTCCTCCCCACACACGCTGTGGCATCTGCTTATGCGTAACTTGCTGCAGAGCTGGTCATTTACTTAAAGGGGATATCAAATGTCTGCAGTATACGAAGATGACTGT
The DNA here is from genome assembly GCA_013399115.1 of Anseranas semipalmata. NCBI lineage: Eukaryota > Metazoa > Chordata > Aves > Anseriformes > Anseranatidae > Anseranas > Anseranas semipalmata. Next base: position 36,582 of record VXAA01004201.1, on the reverse strand, counting down.
ATCCATATAGCCCCAAAATTTTATGAAACTAATGAATGTCTATTCATATGTTAGCTGCTTTCATCCGCACAAAATGGAGTTGTGGAGCAATTCTGTGCTTTATTGAAGTTGTCCGCTGTGTGTACTGGTTCCATCTGTGAGGCAAATTGCTGAATCTGTGTTAAGCTTCTGTTACCACAAATCAGTGATTCATTTTCCAAATGATACATTCCTCTGCTTAAAAGTTTTACCTTTTCTAATTCAAATGGAATAAGAATACATAGGTAGTATAGGGACAGATATTACTCTTTAAGGCCCAAAGTATTGTTTAAAATAGATGTAACTAGCAGAAACTAGGAGAAATATATTGCCTTTCTTAGAAATGTGTCACTAAATATATATGTGTGTGTGTGTGTATGTATTTATTTGAAATGATGATATCTTTAAAAAGTATTATTGTTAAAAGTGCATAGTATAATTAATTTCCTGAGAGGAAATACTTGACGTTTTTGTTTTTCTGTGCACAATAGTATTTCAATATTTACATTTGAATATGAGTTCCAAATTCTGTCCTTGGCTAATAGACTAAACAACACCGACACTAATTGAAGTGAGTCTGCATGCCATGAGAGTGATACAAGATGGAACTAAACAATTGGCATGGTTTAGTGGAGGACTTGGTAATGTTAGGTTATAGGTTGGAATGGATGATCTTGGAGGTCTTTTCCAACCCAAATGGTTCTGTGATTCTGTAAAACAATTTACTTTAAAATCTTTTATTATTGATAGTTAATTATATTCCAGACAAAGAATAGACAACACAAGCAATTTGTTGAAGAGCAGTTGGGAAACCAATATGGGTCTTGCCTGTTACCTCTGTGATATGCAAGACTGCTGTTCTGTACAATGAAGTTGTGAGAATCTTCTGGATTTTGGCGGTATCTTTCTTCCCCTGCCCCTCTCATACTTTAGATGGTCTTTACAGGTACAATTCTGGTTCCTTCTGGGAGGCTTGAGAACTGCTTTGGTCAGGGAGCAAGGCAAACCTGTTGGTGATTGTTACTGGGAACAGATACTTCACTTGAACTGTGCTTCTGAAGTACATTTTGTGTATAGTCTTTCTGGCACTCATTTAGGATATAACATTCTATCACTTTAATTAAAAGTATACCAAATCACGAACAAAATTCTGAAATGTGTAATGAAAGTTTTACTGTATAGTGCAAAATTTCAGCTTGAAGTAGGAAAGAAGATTAATATCTGGATGTCCGCATTAAAAACAAACAAACGAAAAAACTATTACAACAGGTTATAATTGTTCTACATTTATGCTATAACTTTGAAGGCTCTGTCCAGTATGTATAGGCATTTTACAAATATATAAAATATAGGAACTTTTCCCCAAACTAGGTGATAATGGATGGTATGGATAAGATTCATAATTTTTTCTTTAACCCAGTCTTACTCTAGAAAATCTAAGACTGAAGAGTGACACCTTGAAAGGCTGCAAGAGGAGCAGTAATTAATGAAAGGAGTGAAGGGTAGAATAAAAGCAAATTAAAAATCAAGTGAACTGAGGCTGAGGTGTCAGGCATTAGATAGAACATCTAAGTGACTTTCTTTACATTCCTTGGTGACTGATGAAAGTTTAGGAAGAAGTCAAGAATGAGGTATTGTCAGTGTTAACAACTCGTTTCCTTTGGACAGAAGGCATCCTGAAACCGATTAAGTTGTAGTATTTGGTAAATGACTAGAAGATGTTCGTAGCATGCAGAGCTTTTTGTGATCTATTTCCCTTCATTTGCTAGAAGGCATGCGCTTGCTAGTAGTAGCAGTTAATTTTTTATTTGCTCTCCTTACTGTGTCTTGACTATCACCCAACTGTCTATTTCCTGAAGTGCCAGAAAATGAAAAATCGTGTCAGACATCTCATAAACGATCAACACCAACCTTCTTATTTGTGTCCTGTGAAAACTTTGAAATCTAACACAATAGCTTCAGGCTTACAGGTTGTTCAGTTTGCAATGAAGAGATTGCCAGTGCACTCTCCTTTGGAAAATTGCTGTACACAGTCGATCAGTGCTTTATTTCAGATAAGACCCTAGAAAAACTTAAGACATGTCAGCTCTTCTGTTTCCCTACTTGTTTCGCTTGCCTTGGACGAGGAAAAAGCACCATCACCAGCAAGATCATAGTCGGGCTTCCCTCATCTTTTGAGACAACAAGTATGACTGACTAAAGTTTGATTCTCATGGTAAAAATACGGGCTAAAGCCAATGGTTTGCATTTGAATACAGCAATTAACCGGTTAGAAAGCATTTGGCACACAATAGGAGATGATAACCATTAAGAAATGCATGATGTGATGTACAAGGAACTTACTGAATTTACACAGAGGGGAAGGACAGGTTGTTTGCTTTGGATTCAAACTGTTGGATGGATGGGTGGATGTTATCATGTGCTCTTTGGCCATAGGTGTGGTGTCTTAAAGTACATTCTGCATGTTTTAATATGGAAATCTGCATGCTGTATCTGGTGTGAAGTCCAGCTGTGTGGTTGGTCAAAGCTGAGTGAGTCTGACCTTTGAGAGGAGATGAACAGACCTGAGGACAGTTAATGGTGACTGTGGGGGAGCAACCATGCTTACTCTGCCCTTGATTTCAAGTAGTGACTAAGGTCTGCAATGGTGCCAATGCTGAGCACCCAACAAAAAATATCATAGTAGTACTGAGTGTAAAAGTGTTAAATCTTATAGGCATAAGAGTCAGTGAGGCTTGAGAAAGCAGTGGACAAGAAGGCAAAACTCTCTCTCTCTCTCTTTCTCACTTTTTTTCTCCTTACTTATCAGATTTTTCTGGAGGACTTCCTCCCTTAGCAGAGGCTGCTGTACATCGTGGAACTCAGTGCGATTCACTTAGTCTCTCGAGCTCTTTAACAAGAACAGGAAACCCCAAAACACATAACTTCTCCTTTCATTCACAAAGCTAGTCTACCACTATATTAATACTTTGTAGCTTGCAGCTTATTTTATTCTGTACCTTAAGAACTGGACAATCCATTGCTTTATTGGCATGTAATTCATTACTAAGGTAGCAGCAGAATTCCTCTTATAAAGTCAGATGTTGCTCAATTTGGTAATGCTTTACTGGAATACTATCTGCTTTGCTTACATAAACATATCAGAAAGATTTCCAGTAAAGCATTACCTAATTGAGCAGTGTGCGACCATACAGGGGGTCACGTAAACATATCAAATAGACTACATGAAGGAGTGTTTGAAAACTGTTGTTTGCTTTCATGCTGTTGTAAACAAGTGCCCTGTCATGGAGATTTGCCACTATACTGCTTATATGCAAGTTCTTAACTGCTTAGCCTTGATTGTTACAAGGTCCTTCTGGTCTCCTTTCCTATGTTATCACGGAATCCCAGACTGGTTGAGGTTGGAGGCACCTCAGGAGGTCATCTGGTCTGACCCTCTGCTCAAGCAGGGACACCTAGAGGAGGTTGCCCAGACCATGTCCAGGCAGCTTTTGAAGATCTTGAAGGAGGGACCAGGGGGCCCAGAACTGGACACAATACTCCAGGTGTGGCCTCACCAATGCTGAGTAGAGGGGAAGGATCACCTCTCTTGAAGTGCTGGTGATACTTTGCATAATGCAGCCCAGAATACTGTTAGCCTTCTTAGTGGCAAGGGCACATTGCTGACTCTTCTTCAGCTTGTTGTCCGCCAGCGCTCCTAGGTCATTTTCTGCCAGGCTGCTTCCCAGCTGGGTGGCCCCCAGCATGTCCTGGTGCCTGGGGTTGTCCCCCCCGGGTGCAGGACTCTGTGTGTCTCCTTGTTGAACCTCATGACATTCTTGTCAGCCCACCTCTTCAGCCCGTCAAGGTCCCTCTGGACAGCTGAGTGGCAATCTGGTGAGTCAGCAACTCCCTCTCATTTTGTGTTGTCCACAATTTTACTAAGGGTGCACTGTACCGCATTGTCCAGATTGTTAATGAAGATGTTAAACAGGACTGGACACAGTATTGACCCCTGGAGTACTCCACTCATTAGTGGCCTGCAACTGGACTTTGCACCACTGGCCACTACCCTCTGGGTCTGGCAGTTCAGCCAGTTTTCAATCCACCTCACTGCTCATCCAGCTCATACTTCATACTTCAGCTTCTCTATGAGGATCTTATGGGGGACAGTGTCAAAGGCCTTACTGAAGTCCAGGAGGACAATATCCACTGTGCCCCCCCCCACANTCAGCCCGTCAAGGTCCCTCTGGACAGCTGAGTGGCAATCTGGTGAGTCAGCAACTCCCTCTCATTTTGTGTTGTCCACAATTTTACTAAGGGTGCACTGTACCGCATTGTCCAGATTGTTAATGAAGATGTTAAACAGGACTGGACACAGTATTGACCCCTGGAGTACTCCACTCATTAGTGGCCTGCAACTGGACTTTGCACCACTNTTCCATCACCTTCCCAGGGATCTAGATGAAGCTGACTGACCTGTAGTTCCCTGAGTCCTCCTATGGCCCTTCTTGAAGAAAGGAGTGACATTTGCTTTCCTCCAGTCTCCAGGCTCTTCTCCAAGTTGCCATGATTGAGCAAAGATTATAAAGAGTGGCCTTGCAACCATATCTGCCAGCTCCCTCAGCATTCATGTGTGCGTCCCATCAGGGCCCATGGACTTGTGAAAGTCCAGTTTGCTCAAGTATTCTCTGACTTGATCCTCTTCCATACAAGATACATCTTCCTTGCTCCAGCCATTCAGCCTGGCCTGAAGGCCAGTCTTGCTGGTAAAGACTAAGGCAAAGAAGGCATTCAGTACTTCAGCTTTTTTACTGTCCTGGGTAACTAGGCCTCCTGTTTTCTTCTGGAGAGGACCCACATTTTCCCTACTCTTTCTTTTGTTGTACTTATAGAAGCACTTCTTGTTGCCCTTGATGTCCTTGGCCAGATTCAGTTCTTTCTGGACTTTAGCTTTCATAACTTGATCCCTGGCTGCTCAGACAATGTCTCTGTATTCCTCCCGGACTACCTGTCCTTGCTTCCACCCTCTGTAGGCCTCCTTTTTCTGCCTGAGTTTGGCCAGGAGCTCCTTGTTCATCCATGCAGGCCTCCTGGCATTTTTGCCTGACTTCCTCTGTCCTGGGATGCATCGCTCCTGAGCTTGGAGGAGGTGATCCTTGCATATTAACCAGCTCTCTTGGGCCCCTCTTCCCTCCAGGACGTTGTCCTGTGGTACTCCACCAAACAGATCCCAGAAAAGGACAGAGTCTGCTCTCCTGAATATACTGATTGTACTGGTTACACCTGTTACACTGCTAAAGTTTATACTTTCTTTCTTCGGCTTTTTCAGTGATTTTATGTATGCTGTCAAATTTCTGGAAGACCATAATACAATATATCCAGCACAGATGAAACTCCTTTTCTGCACAGGTGTTGGATGCAGAATTATTTTTGTTCTGCAGAATGTGACCCAAAACATGAAGTTGGCCTTCTTTTAGAATGAGTTTGTTTCTTGAGGCCATTGAATCAGGAGAAGGATATTTCCTAGACATGAAACTATCGTTCTGTTTCCACCTTACTGCAGGGCTAAGTCAGACCATCCTGTAAAGTATAGAAAAGCTGGACTGTCAGGTTCTTGTATTTATTTAGATACTTTGCTTGACCTCTTCAGTAGAGTAAGCTGAAGTGATTCAAGCTTGGAACTAGTGACTAAGTTTGCATATTGCCATTGTTATCATCAGGGCATAACGCCACTGTCTTCTCTTTTCTGCCTGTCACCACAACTTTGGAATAAAGTCAAATTTCCTATCCAAGAAAATGCTTAGTGTTGTTTGGAATACAGACAGAAATACCTCCTCCTTGATTGTTCTTTTCACTTTCACTAATAGCTGTACTGAGATGCCTAGGATTGTGTATTATTTAGGAAGCATTTAGACAGCTGTTTCCTGTGTTTATGAAGTGCTGCATATATTGTCTGCAAGGTGTATATGCTGGTTTTGAATTCATTGTTTGTGCTTGAAAACAGATTGGAGACGACTCATTTCAGTATTTTGAATTGATAGTTTTTGTAAGGTATTTTTCGTAGATAAAGTGTCCTTCTGATGTAAGGGTTAAGTGACAAAATACTGAGAGGTGTAACTGTTTGATCATTGAGTAAAGAGTGTTCAAAGTATGCCTTTCAGTAGTGATTTACTGCTGTACACCTGCACTACTGTAGTGATTTTTTTCCAAATAAATTTTAACTGAAGGAAGAATGTGCAGAGATGGCAAATCTCCCCTATAACTCTAGTTTGTATTTTTGTAAAACTGAATACCTTACAAGCACTATGACTGTAGTTTTACCTACATATTATCAATAAGAACTCAAGACTGTTCGTGTGATTTGTCCTGTGCATCTCAGCAGTTGCTGGTCAAACTGAGAGAGGTGATTTTTGCATGACTGGCCAGTATGGGTTCCAGTTAAAACAAGGAGTTTAGTTTGATCTGTCAGCATCCTACCTGTGCTAGCCTTACATTACTTCTCCATCACCCCCAGACTGCTGAAAATGTTGTAAATTTCACATTTGTGTACTATTTGTGGAAGTACACTTATGTTTTATGTTTGAAGTAATTCATATACAGAAATGGCATTAGAAATTGCATTTTGTGTAAATAAAAAGAGGATAGGGAAAATTAATTTGATCCTTAAATGACAGAAAATGCTAGGTAATCAAGTGTGCCTTTTATGCTCTAAGGAATAGACAATAGTAGCAGTGCTCTGGGTTTGGTCTAATTAACCCTAGTGGAGCATTAACAAACAAATATTAATGTGAATTATCACAGTTTGTACAAAATATTGTTAGTTGCAATATGTGTTTACTATAAGATTTATTTACTGAAAAATCGTAACTACTTTAGTAAAAATGTTTTAAGAAACACTCATATGATTGAATTCTTTATGAAGGTGCACATTAGTGGCTTTGGCTGAAGAGCTCACGTTTCTTTTAAGTATTCCTAGCACCCTTTGGCTTCTTACACAGTTCTAGCTCTATTTTCTTCATTAAAAATTTGCTATTCATTCACATCTCTCAAGAGTGTCAATTTTCATGTGGGGGCAAGTGATTTCTGTGAGAATGCTAAATGCAATTCTGAAATATCTGATTTAGTCACATTCTTGAATTACGTACCCATGGTCACACCATATTATTCACAATTTGTATTATTTCCCATTGTACCAAGTTAAATCTCATTCTGTAGAGATAAGTCTTCAAGTCAGAGTAAGCCAGAAAAAATAGTGCAACAGATGAAGCTTGATTCTCCTAGTCATTGACCAAAGCTACATACCTTCTAGAAGATAATGTTGACTTCCAGTCTCCTCTCCCAGGACTGAAATTTAAAGAATGCTGGAGGAGACAGATTAAAACACAGAAGAAGGGTTGGGTTAGTAGAGCCACAGAACTCATCACCAACAGGTATTTGGGTTCTTCCGGTGTTAGTGTAGAAAGCGCTTGATTTGTTTCTTAAACAAAATCCTACCTTTGTCAATGGAAATATAAGCTTTCTATTTGACCACAAAACAAACTGCCTGTGTGCTGGCCCTTTCGTATATTCTAAGTCAACTTGGCTAAATTAATTGGCCAATTAGAGCATGAGGAAAGATGAAAGCTAGGTATGAGGTAGTAATGTTTTCTTTCTAAACAGAATCTTAAGTTCTGTTTAAGAAAAGCTGCAAATATATGCACTTACATATTCAGAAAACTTTTTTAAATGTTTGAGATGGCAATAAGTTTTGGACTTAGAATCATAGAATCGTTTAGGTTGGAGAAGGCCTCCAAGGCCTTGTTGAATGTCATACAGTTGGCCTCGGCCCATCGGTCCAGCCTATCCAGATCCTCCTGCAGAGCCTTCCTGCCCTTGAGCAGATGACACGTGTGCCTAACTTGGTGTCATCTGCAAACTTGCTGAGGGTGCACTCAATCCCCTCGTCCAGATCATTGATGAAGATATTGAAGAGAACTGGCCGCAGTACTGAGCCCTGGGGGACACCACTTGTGCCCGGCCTCCAACTGGATTTAACTCCATTCACCACAATTCTTTGGGCCCAGTCACCCAGCCAGTTTTTAACCCAACAAAGCATACTTAGTTAAGCAAAAAGCTGTCTCAACCTTTCTTTTAGGCAGTAAATGTTTGTACAAGTTGTATGCCTTCCTACCTACAAAGAACAAATAAAAATGCAGCCTATTTTAATGATGCTTTTCCAAGATACTGAGAGAGATGATGATGGTTTGCACTCTCTATTCTCTTCCAGGAAAGTCTTTAGTGTTCCAGTGAATAAAAGTACTGTACCATGCAATGACTGTTTTGAAAAGCACTGAAGCAACTATTTGATGTAATCCTGTCTCCTACAGTATGTCTTGAATATTTGTATTTACAAAAATGCTGTGAATCTAGCACAGATTTGGGAAGAAGCCTGGGAATTCACACAAATACATTTTTATATAATTAGAAACAAGGTCTCTTTTTCAGGTTTCCAGACTGGGAAATGACTATCCTAGCAAATCAAAGCTTTGCTCAGTCTGTTCAATTATTGAAACCTCTTGGGTCTAGTCTTTCCCTGGAGCTCATGATAAATTCTTCTCTGATTGTTTGGAAAAAATCATTATGGAAAGGAAGAAAAAGCCATACAATCAGGGAGAAGGTCATTCAAAATAAAAAGTACACAAGCTACTAAAATGAGAAGATGCTCATTCTCTCATTTAAGAATAATACTTAGCACAGAAAATGCATTTTTATGGTGTATTAAGTTTATATTCTTGCACTTATGTTTTTCATACTGTCCAGGAGGAATTATGTAGAAGTTTATTGAAAGGTGATAATGGACAAAAGATTAAGCTTTCTGATACTGGAGCTTTGTAACAATAAATAAACAATGCACATAGACAAAAGGCTCTGAAGCACTTAAAGGTTTCTGAGAATACCTACAGCAAATTCCAGAAGTGCCTGGCCTGATAGCAGAACGCACAGTGCATTTAGGCTTCCTATGTAACACCAGTGGCTACAGTGAGGCATGTAGTACTACACTATTTGTTAATATTAACATCTCATTATTAATATTTTCTTGATGAGGGATTTCCCCAAATTTCTTAAATTAGCACCTCCTCGTGCTGAAGAGCTGTATGTTAGAGAGGTGCCCTTGGACTTGAGAGCCCAGCACTGCTTCTGAAAGTGGATGTCTCAGCTCTTTGAAAAAGAGAGAAAATGCCAGTCCTTCCTTTGATCCACATCCAGAGGAAGAGTGTCAACTGTCTCCTTTCTTGTCTGCATACAATATAATATTATTTATAATGTCCTGCCTTGGTTGAAGTAACACTTTTGGAGGGAGATAATACAAAAGTTAAAATATGGTGCCAAATTGATATGGAGGACATCTTTATGAATTTTGTATTACTTCTTTTAACGCTTTTTATGTTCTTCCTCAGTAGTGGCCATGTCACAGCTTTCATCCTCTTTACTGTGGTTATTGTAAAAGGAAAGTCTTGAAGGTTAACTGTTGCACTTTCATGGTGACCGTGTCTTTGATGTATTGAAGAAGGTTGCTTTATAGTAAAGGGCAAAGTAAGCATTTATAAAGCCAAGGGTTACAAAGGGGCATCTTACCTTGATGAGGTATTTGTGCTGAGGCATTTGTTCAATCAGTTTGGGAAAAGTACTTGTCTTAGGTTTATAAGCAATGCAACTGATGAACATGGTGTTTTTTACAAGATGACTTACATGGGTCTATAAGGCTTCTCAAAAAAACTACTTTTAGTTGCTTTAGCATGTCTTCAACCTGTTTTAGTTCAGCATAGACCTTCTTACTTTCAGTACGGCACTTTTGTAACAGAACTGACCTCCGACATGCCACTCCATGGGCCTTCTTCCTTCTCTGAATTTGGGATTTAGCATGACTGAACATCTGTCATAACACGTGTTCAGACCACATCTGAACTGTACCCTCAGCAGCAATATTTGTTATACTTCAACATTAAAAAAAAAAAAATTAAAATTAAACAGTAGAAAAGAAGGACCTACACAAACAAAGAAACTGCATGATGTGCCTTTAAGGTTATACTTGAACAGACTGTACATTTTCAGTGCTTAAAATAAGGACTTGTGAACCTCTCTCATATCTCAAGAGAGTCTCCTTATACCAGTTTTTGTCTTCAGCAATTACATTGCACCAGGGTTACAAGTCTAAACTGAGGTGGTGCTATTTTTCACAGAAATTTTTCGTAATTTAGTAACTCTCTTGGTATATAAGTAAGTATAAGTGTAACTATAAGTCATTCATTTACATGAATAGGTGCTTATTTCAAAATCCTTAATGTTTTTTCAAATTAAGTAAAATGACTGACCTTGTAGAAGATTCTCTTCCAAGTTATCTTTAGTGGCTACTTTGTTAACAGAGCGTTTGGCTATTAGAAAGAAGAAATCATTAACAGAATTGCAAGTATGCTCCTAGGTTTTCAACACTTTTGCGTCCCCTGTTTCTCTGAACTGTGGTATGCCCCATCTTTCTGCATCAGATGCTGGAAGTTCACGTTGGGTTATAAAGTGCTGATGCATTTCAAAATTAGAAGTTTTAAAATGGAGAATGAATACTCTTCTAGACTGTTTATAGACCTAGAATTTCTACTAGGTTGATAATTTCTTATTTGGGGAAATATAACTATATCAATAAATTCTATCGGAGTGCCTGTTTTAGGGTTTATTCTTTACCAGGAGTTCCCATCCTACATTTGAATAACTCTTTGTTGTGTATCTTCAGTTTTGTTTGTTTGTTTGTTTGTTTGTTTTACTCAGCTGAGCTTAGAGAGATATTTTACAGGTGATAGAAACAGAACCAGAAATTTCAAATAAAGTATGTACTTCTTAATATGGAATGAGTAAGGACTTAATGTGAGTTTGTGGTGTTGTGTGTTAGCTGTGCTTTCCACTTAGCTTATTAAGGACAAGCCGGGTAAGCATACTGGCCCCAGCATCTCCTCTTGGGGTACACTGCTAATGACTGGCATCCAGCTGGATTTTGTGCCACTGATCACACTGCTCTGGGACCAGCAGTCTAGTCAGTCTTCAGCCTAACTTTCTTTCTACTTGTGTAGTCTGTAATTTGTCAGCTTGTATATGAGAATATTATGGGAGACGGTGTTGAAAGCCTTGTTAATTTGAAGATAAACAGCATCTGCTGCCCTCCCCTTATCCAGCAAGCCAGTCATCTCATCGTAGCAGGCTATCGAGTTTCTTTTGATGTTGTCATTTAGAACTTACTCTGAACATGTAAAAATGAGTTTACTTTTTGTTTTTTAAGTGGTGGGAAGTGAAATGTCTTAGCTGAATGTTGTTTCAATAGCTGCTGTTGTTTCGATATCTAACTGAATAATGTGAATCTCCAAAATTTTGTAGAACACTTGCTTTTGAAGGAGCTCCTTGGAAACAGATGTCTTTCTGTTTACAATATATTGATCTAAGGTTGAAGCCCTGTGTACAAAATGGAGAACCCACCTGTAAACCAAAAATCTGGCAGAAAATTATGGTATCTGTTGCATTTTTTTAGGTTCAGTGTACTTGGCATATAAATATGCTTCCTGAGATTAGCAAAGAGCAAGTGGGAGCCAGCTCCCACACTGCATCATGTAAGAGGCTTTTTTGCAAAGTAAGGAAAAGTGTTGTGTGCCTGTGGAAGTCCCAGAGTCTTCAGGCATATATCAGAAAGAATCAGATAACTGGTGAAAACTTAATATCAGTAACATAAAAAGTGCAAAACAGTTGACCCCACACACGCACCTGGTTTTCTNCTGGCGAGACGCGATGTACATTACTGCCGTCCCCGTAGTGCGGGGAAGGAGTTGAGGTCATCAGCTACAGAAAAATAGGACACAGCTGCAGCCGAGCCGTTCCTCCAGAAACGCAGCCCAGGGGGATGGTGCCTGTGAGAGGGAGGGGAGGACCTCGGGGGGGAGTGGAGGAAGATTGGGATGCGTGGATTTGCTTACATAGCTCGCAGCGGGCAGGGGAACAACCCTTCTGACGCCTTTCTTGGGAAGCGGCATCCCTATCCCTCCGGTCCTTCGAGCGCTGCTTTGCAGGGGTTGTGGCTGGAGCAGGGTGGATGCCCCATGGCAAGGGGTCCCACAGGGCCTCCGCCTGGGTGGGGAAGGGCTGGTGCCTTTGACTAGCTGCTGCAGGGCCAGCGGTGCTTGCAGGAGCATCCCAAAGCACATCTCAGTGCAATCTGCCCCCAGATTTTGGGTGCAGCCTTTCTGGCTGTGGCTCCCCAGAGGTACTCCCTTGGAGTTCCCAATCCATCACCCCACAGGGAGTCGAGCAGCTTTCGCTGCCCATCGCTGCCAACTCACAGCTGAGCAGGGAGCTTACGAGGACCAAACACGAGAGCTTTTTGGGGAGGTGGCACCAGCGTGCTGTGCCAGCGGCTATCCCCTGTCTGGGGCGCGCTGCGGGGATGGGGCGGGCACGAGAAGCAAAGCACGTGAGGTTGCTTAGGAAGATGCCTGAGATAAGTTATGGGCGAAGAGCCTTGAAAAAGGCTTGGCGAGGAGTCCTCTCGCCTGAGTCACTTCCCTGCAGAAGGAGACCTTGCTGGGAATAGCCGCCTCCAGGCTGGCGGGGCTGGCGCGTCCCCTGTCGGCCCTTCCACGCTTGTCCTGTAGGCTCCTCCAGAGAGGTACCGAAATGCTGCTCTGGGCTAGGTGAGGAGCCAAGAAGCTCTGTCTGCGCCGCTGACTCACTCGATGACACGTATTCTCCCATCCCCTTCTGTGGACAGTGCCGTGGCACGCGAACGTGCTTTTTGCTTTCAGTGCCGTTCGTTTGCTCTCTGGGCTGTGCCCTTCGCTTTTTTTTTTTTTTTTTTTTTTTTTTTTTGCATAATATGCAGGCAGGTATGAGAAGCCCTGTCTTCACTTTCTGGAAGAGGCACTCTCATGGTTAATTTTGGAAAAGTGTGCTCACAGTGGCCAGAACCGGTCAAATCATTTCCAGGACTTCCAAACATACAAGGAGTAGTAACTGGTTTAAGCTTTCTTTCCAGATGATAACAACTGACTGCTTAGTGGTGTACAGAGATAAGGTTAGAGGTATACATAATCAGTAAAATCATTAGTTATTTTTTGGTATTTTTTTCATGTTTTTGGTAGGAAACTAAGTATCTGAGGAAAGAGTATTTGATTCCATCTGCAGAACTAATTCATGTGGGCAGATACAAGTTATAAGAAACATAGATGAAGAATGCTGTCACTAGGCAGAGGAAACACTCAGAGGCTTTTGTTAAGGTATATGGTAATTTCTATTAGTAGTTATACTGTCATAAGTTACTCATACTAGCTGCATCACGGTTTTGGTACCATTAGTTGACCGTTATCGTTAATGGTTATGGTTACCGTTCCATTTCTTGGTTAAGAATATAAAGCCCCCAAAGAGTGAATAAAGGAAGAAGTGCTGGTCTCAGTGGCATTCTGCAGTTTTCTGAAAAACTGCACTACAGCACACCAGGAACTCCACAGTGTTCACGAGGTGCTAAATTTGCCTGTAGGAGGTTTGACATTCATCAGTAGTGACAGTATCGGCATTCAGTGAAATTAAAAAAAAAAAAATGCTTGCACATTGTAAAGTTCTTCTTGAGTTGAAAGAAATACATTGCTAGTCAGTTCAATATTGAATATGATATGCTTGTATCCTTCTAATCAGATGTTCTTATACTGTTACAATTACTGTCTTTTCATGAACTGAAAATGATTATCCCCTTAGCTGTTGTTGGTATGATATCTCATTAATTCTATATTAATTTAAAATGCTAAATCAGGAAGAAACATTACAAAACTATTGTGGATAGTATTTTCCTTTTGAATGGTGCAGCATGCTCTTGGAAACTTGACACTGCTCATGAAGCTGTAAAGTTTAATGAAGAAAAATAACACCACTATTGTCTAGGTATTAACTGAAATATGTTGTTGCACTGTTTCAGGTCAATGTACACTATCACGCTTTACTCAGATGAATAGATCAGAGTGTAGTTAGTCAGTTCATTATTTCTCAATATGTCAGATTGACACTGAAGAAACTTTTCAGATTGTTTCAAAAGCAAAGTCATCTAACTGAAATTTATAGATGTTCTTTAGAAAGCAGTCTGTGTTTATTGACATACGAGCTTCAGCAGAAAACGTACATTTTAAAAACAGTTTAGTCAGTGTCACGGGTCTATTGTCTGTTCTCTGATTTCTCATAGCAGACAGCTATGAGACCTGTTTTGCCTTTCAAATAACTGATTTCTCATCCTCTGTTGTAGGGTTTCAAAACCCATATTTTCAAAATGTTTGTTACTCTAACAATACATCATCATGTGCCTTCAGAAACTAAGGAGAGAGGTACATTCTGAAAATGAAGAAAAAAAGAGACTTTCTCCCACCATTATGGGAGATGCACACCACTGTGGTGTGGGGTATTAATATATAATACCTTTTTTTCCAAGCATTCATTTGAGCACTAAGGACAGTATTTCTCAGTCCATACTCACTTCTTTTTCCCCTCTTCTGGTCGTCAGTGGCTTTGGGGGAAGCGCTCAGCATGAATGGGTAGGAGACTGTCTGTCTAGATTGACTATGTGGCTACTGGAGAGAGTTCAGGAGGCATCAGTCAAGAAGGGGGTACCTGGGTCTAGATCACCAGTGCAAGAGTGCACCTGGTGGGAAATTAGTGAACTCCATCTCCCTGTTTCATCCACAACTTTAAGGGGCTCACTGGGGTGGGTCCCCATCAGCAACATCACTTGTGGTCTTGAGTAGCAAAGTGCTTTCTTTTGTCATCATCAGGGATGGCTCTTTTAATCATCTTTCAAGCCACTCTTGCATACAGCTCTTCCCAAGTGGATTTTGACCATATTAAAGAACTTGTTTTTAGTATTTATTTGTTTGCAACAGATGGGGTTTCTGTATTGGAAGGCAGGAAGCAGTGATAAAGGACATGGCTTTAACAAATGTACAGCTTGAAATTTCTCCTTGCTTTCTATAGACTTCTGTCCTCCATTGCTTGCTTGTCCTCTGTGTAAATAAGCAAGATTCTTTGGAAATTGCCATTAAATGAGAATAACAACATATATTTGAGGGGGTCGGCCTCTTCTCTCAGATAACTAATGATAGGACTCAAGGAAATGGCCACAAGTTGCACCTGGGGAGATTTAGGTTAGATATCAGGAAAACTTTTTCTCTCAAAGAGCGGTCAGGCACTGGAACGGCCTGCCCGGGGAGGTGGTGCAGTCACCATCCCTCGTGGTGCTCAAGAAGCGCCTGGACAAGGTGCTACGAGACGTGATTTAGTAGCTTAGTGGGTAGTATTGGTGGTAGGATGACGGTTGGACTAGATGATCTTGTGGGTCCTTTCCAACCTTGTGTTTCTATGATCCTATGATTCCATATGCTATTTAAAATGAATTAATTATTCATTTATTGTTCAGTTATTGTTCCTTTTGTGGACCCTCTCACAGTTGTACCTGAGTGCTTGACATCATCTGTAAAGTAAGGGAGAATTATTACTCTGCTTCCAGTGATCAAGAATGAGACATAGAGGAATTAAATGACATGGGCAAGGACATGTGCATATGTATCTGAAGCTATAGAAGCTACACACTTCCTTATTTCAACAACAAAAACATCAGTCCCTATCATTTTTAAAATAAAAATTTGCTGTTTTATGGAAAATATATCTTGTAGTAGAGGAAGGGGTTACTTTACTCCTTATAAAGCTGTTCTCCTAAGTTGCTTCAGGAGAAGTCTGCCAAAATGTAGGTTGTCTTTAGCTCTTCACATGGAGGTTTCAGGAGTGTCATCTATGTGAACACATGTCATATGTCATGTGTAACATTTATGATGTTTCTTCATGCCATAGGGATGATGACTTTTTGAGGTTTATTATATATGCATTTCCTGTCATTTCTATTATTTCAGCTTATTGCATCTGATTGTGGTCTATCAGAACCAGTAGTCACAGTCTCGTTACTTGGGTGAGTGATTCTGGTATTTACTTTTTTTCTTTAAGAGTGATTTTTATTTTTTCTTTTTTTGACCAAATGCCAAGAGAAATATTTAATTCCACCATTTGAAGTGATAAACTAAGCTAAAATTAAGAAAATGGTGGAATGTTCTGACCAAGTCTAGTACACAAGTTGGTTACTATGTGGTTGAGATTAAATAACTAATTCCACCAGACTTTTTTCTCCTTTGTAGCAAGGTGTGTTGAGGAACAATCTGGAATTTTGGCTGCAGGATGATACATACTTTCTGGCTATCCATAAAGTTTAAAACTCATAGTCCAAAGACACACCACTAGATTTAAGTCTAGACTGACATATTCCAGGGTAAACTATGCCAGTCTGTGAGGTTGTCCCGCACGTCAAGGGGCTTCTCTGTGAAATGGAGAAGTCTAGGAAGAGAGATATATGCTAACACCATTCAAATAATGATGTGTATCCAGTTGTGGAGTGCTTGTACTTATGCACTTACAACTGAAGATATATTGAAATTCAATTGAATAAGATATACATTGTTTTTATCTCTTCCTTCTTATCTTCATTCCTTCTTTTTCAGCTTCTGATGTTTCTCTAACAGCCAAGAACAAAAATTTTTGAAGTTTTATGAGAGATTAATAGCAGTTGGTATCAGAATATTGTTTTTAAATCTGTTTAAATCAGTAAGAATCATAGAATCACATAGGTTGGAAAAGACCTCTGAGATTATCAAGTCCAACCATTAACCTAGCACTGCCAAGTCCTCCATTAAACCATGTCACTAAACTCTACATGTACACGTCTTTTGAAGACCTCCAGGGATGGTGACTCAACCACTTCCCTGGGCAGCCTGTTCCAATGCCTCACAACCCTTTCAGTAAAGAAGTTTTTCCTAATATCCAACCTAAACCTCCCCTGGCACAACTTTAGCCCATTCCCCCTCATCCTGTCACCTGGCACTTGGGAGAAGAGACCAATCCCCACCTCACTGCAGCCTCCTTTAAGGTAACTGTAGAGAGCGGTAAGGTCATCTCTGAGCCTCCTCTTCTCCAGGCTAAACAAACCCAGCTCCCTCAGCCGCTCCTCATAAGACTTGTTCTCCAGACCCCTCGCCAGCTTCGTTGCCCTTCTCTGGACACGCTCCAGCACCTTGATGTCCTTCCTGTAGTGAGGGGCCCAAAACTGTACACAGTACTCGAGGCGCGGCCTCACCAGAGCTGAGTACAAGGGGACAATCACTTCCCTAGTCCTGCTGGCCACACTGTTCCTGATACAGGCCAGGATGCTGTTGGCCTTCTTGGCCACACTGCTGGCTCATATTCAGCCGGCTATCAACCAATACTCCCAGGTCCTTCTCTGCCAGGCAGCTTTCCAGCCACTCATCCCCCAGCCTGTAGCGCTGCTTGGGGTTGTTGTGGCCCAAGTGCAGGACCTGGCACTTGGCCTTGTTGAACATCATGGCCCTGGCCTATTGGTCCAACCTATCCTTCTGTAGAGCCTTCCTTCTGAAACGTCTTCAGAGTGAATATACTAGGATAGAAAGTATGTATTTTCTTTCATTTCCACAGAATACTTGTGTTCATTTAGTAAAACAAACATTTAAGTTTAGTATTTCTCCACTCAAGGTATTAATTGGAAAAATCTGTGTAAGGATTATGTAGGATTTAGTGTGCGTGAGTTGAACTTTCATGTTTGGTTCACGCCAGTGTTTAATGAATAAACGACAGCGCCCTTCGTTTACACCATCTTCTGCAGTGGGGGATGGGAGAGGAAGCAGTTTCCAGTGTTTAAAGATGTGCAGATAGTTGAGTCATTTCCTCTGAATATGTGTTGAAACATATTCACAAATCAAGTCTTACTTTCACTCTGAGTAGCTGCAGTTCACAGCAGTAGTCAAGTGATATTTGCACAGAGCTGTTGCTACCAGCTGGAGGTGAACAGTATTACTGAGCAGTTATCAGCTCTCTAAGCTACTTCAGCTTCGCAAGTATCTTTGAGAAGCAAAAGATTTTTAACTCAGTGCTGTAATACTATTTTGAATAGATGAAAGCTGCAGGAACTTCTCAGTTTGGACCTGATAAGGTAGGAATTCAGTTTCTTTATAAAGTCTAACGTGTTCTGATGTATTATGTATATGATCCTTTTTTAAAATGCAGATAATTTACAACTCAATTTTGAAAATAATTAAATGCATGCTTTTAATAGAAAGTATGTGCCCAAAGTAGGTACTACAGAATGAGGAAAACTGTTTCTTCCATTAAGAGTATACAAAATCACACGGACAGAAGATCAGTCAGTTATAGGTGGACTAATGTCTGCAGTCATTTAGAATGTAGGAGGAAAACAGTACTGAAATCAGACCATTTTCGTTCTTTCACTAAATTCTTCATGTTAACAGAAGAATCTGTTTTTTTAATTACTGATGGATTAGGTAGTTTGAAGACTGTCATTCTTCCTGTTAAGTTGCTCTCAGATACCTGTCTTCTGCTGTGTAGCGTGTGGATTTTTTGATAGATTTTATGGGCTGTAACACACACTGTCATTCTTTAATGACAGCTGAAAATATTGAAATATCTAGGCAGCTCATGTTCAATTAAATACAGCTTTGACTGTAAAATTAGGATCTTATTTTTAATATGTTTTTGCCATTTGTATTTACTAGACTAGTGTTAACCTCATAACAGTGATCTTTTGAACTATAAGTACAACAAGCGCTAAGGAAGTTTCTCTTGGTAACTGTTTAGTGTTGTTTTACTGATAGTGGTACTATCACTTTACTTGTTTTAAAATGAATTCAAAGCAATTCAAATGCCATATTCTGATACTTATATTTCACAAAATTAAAATATAAACTTGGCACATAAATTAAGCATAAAACTACTTCTGAGTAACCTGAGTTACTTAAAGTGTGTGCACTAAGTATAAAATTAATTATTATTAATAACATGGACAATTAAATTCGGGATATTTTAGTATGGTTTTCTTTTTGTGAAAATGCGGACAGCATATTTTTAAATACAATGACTGAAGGTAATTTTCTTTTGAGGGAATGATGCATATGGCACATATATTGACTTCAGGTATTTCTTATTTTGAAAGGGAGGCAGTTCACAGATTCTTCTTTTGATATGGATGTGACACCTGTCTCTTGTTCCCTATTAAGTTATCCTTCATGTGCAGTGTTTGACGTAACTTGCAGTGTAATTCTGCACTCTTCAGGCAAGTGAGAGGATTTTTGTGCTTGATACAGCAAGTTTCTCTAGAGATGACAGAAATGCTAACTGTCAGCAGTTAGATTGGTGCTGCATCTGCCTGAGACTTAGTCGTTGGAAAAAAAGAAAAAAGAAAAAGGAAATGCAGACATTATTTTAACGCTTCACAAAATGATGATTTTAGGAATTTAAGGTTATTTTGAACAGGAAAAACTGTGTGACTGCAATCTGTGTATTTTCAGTGTAATTTCCACCCCTTCAGAGACTGCTTTTGTTTCCCCATTCACTTTGTGCATGCATCACATGTTCATGAGTGCAAGTGTATTTGTACTTGCAAAAATGTACACAGCCCATGTGACTTACAGCAATCTTCTCAAAACCAAAATGGCTCAGCAGTACTCATTCTTCTGGCTTGTGCTGGGACAAGAATAATTCTGCACAGATGAAAGTCAGATCTAATTCAATTCATGATGATTTTCATTTCCTTGGCTTAAAGAAGCAGATTTTTTCATTTCTGAAAAAAAAGATTATACTCTTGAGATTTTTGAAAAAGGAAGGTAAATTTAAAAATTTTGTGAAATAATTTAAAAGTAAATTTATTCCTGGTTCAATTGTATTGAGTAGAGAAGAATTACAGGGGTTGTGAATGTGAGGGGTGAATTTGGAAGTGAATTTGATCTTTGAAAATCTGTGGGTTCATTGTTCTGTTGGCAAAAAAAATATATATATATATCCTATCAATTTCTCCTAAGTGGACTGTGTGTGATCTACACAGAAAGTCTCAGAAAATGGATATCCAAAAGCTATAGCAGGTTTTCTGAACAAGTAACATGACATGATCTTGGAGTCTATTAAGAGCCGGGTTTTGTTCTTCTTTTTTTTGTTACCTTGTAAGTTACATGTTTTGGGGTTTGTTAGTTGTACGTAACTGACAACATCAACATCAGTGGTGCTTTTTTAAATTATTATTGTTTTTACTTAGTATCCATGGCATGTTATATGCTTATCAATAAAGCAGCTTCATGTTTATGCACTGATGTATAGTATATATTGCTGTACCTTTCAAAATAATGGCTTGTTTTAAAGAAAAAATCTGGAATGGGTAGGGGGAAAGGTTTAATTTAAAATTGACAAGAGCAGTGCGGCATATTTGCATGGCATATACGTAGGCTTGTTTGAAGTGTTCATGCATATCTTGGGCATACTCTGCTCCTGCCAGGCAGAGAGGATGGTAGTTCAGAATATCAGTGGCCTATACCAACACTGCTGTACCAGTCCGTCCAAAACTGGATGGCACAACAGTGCTTCAGAAAAGGTAGCTGAAGTCAGCACATGCTTTATGTGTTATGGTATTTCAAAGAAGTAGAGAAACACAGAATGGTTGAGGTTTGCAGGGGCCTTTGGAGATAGCCCTTTTGAAAATCTTTGTTCAGAGCAGGGTCATCTTGAGCTGGTTGCCCAGGACTGTGTCTAGTCAGGTTTTGAGTAGGCACATAACTTGTCTGGGCAGCCTGGTATAGTGTTTGACCACCATCATATAGTAAAAAAGGTTTTTCTCACGTTTAAGTGGAATATCCAGCATTTCAGTGCTGTCTCTTCTCCGACTGGGCTCCACAGAGAGCGTCCTGGCTGTGCCTTCTTTACTGCCCCGTCAGGTGTGATACACATGGGTAAGACCCCCTGAGCCTCCTCTTCTCCAGGCCGAGCAGTCCCAGCTCCCTCAGCCTCTCCTCGAGGAGAGGTCTTGCAGTCCCCTCATCATCGCTGTGGCCTTTTGCTGGTCTTGCAGCAGCACGTCTGTGTCTCTCCCCCAAACCAGGAGACAGATCAGGACCTGGGCACAGCTCTCCAGATGTGGCCTCCCTGGTGCTGAGCAGAAGGGAAACCTCCTAAAACTGAAAAAGCTGGTGAAAAAACAACCAGGGTCATGAAAAACTGCCTCTAACTAACTTTTTCTAGGGTTTTGCTTTCTACTTGAAATACATTTTGAAGTGTTACTCTCTAATCAATTTACTGTGGTCCTGTATACATTTAGTATGTTTTTAGATTAATTTTCAGTTAGAGGTGATTGTTTTTGTAAATGGCTGTGAGAAATTCTGGTAACTGAAGACTGAGGCGAGTAATCAGCTCCATGCTCCTGTGGGATAAGATAGCATGTTGGTAACTTTTTGCACAGGAAGGGTGAATAATCTGATAATAAAATTTGCTCTAGAAATTGTTTGCATACTATTTGTTATTTAGGAATTAATGAAGAGTGGTATCAATCTTTCTAATACTGTCTCCAGAACCAAGAGCAAACCTTTCTCCTTTGTGATTCTTGATTTTCCTTATAAGCAATTTTTGCTCAATTTCCCTGTAAAATAAAACTGGATGAGGGGACAGGGTATGGAATGATACTGGGGAGAGGAATGCTGCAACAAATTTCAGCAGACTGTTGACCAAATTGCTTTGAGTTTCAATGTGATTCACATTCTGTTTTAACAGTCCTCCTCTAAGGTATTAATGCAGGTGGAGAAACGGCAGAGATGCACAGGTGGCTAGGTCAAATGAAGAGTGTCAGTAATAGTGCAAAGAATGCATCTCCTCTGGGAGTCCACTTACATCTGAGACGGCTCTAATTACCTGGGAGTATCCATGGGATTCCTAGCAAGCAGTCTGCCTGTGGGAGAAAATCAGTTCTTCCTCTGCTGTGCGAGCACATCCAGTCCACTTGGATAGAACTGCCTAGTCAGCAGTGATGAATGAGGCAAAACTGGACCTATCACATCCAACGCTGATGCTGAATGAGTAGGAATCGCTCCCGGTGTAAGCCAGTTCCTCCTCCAGCTGCAGCTTGAGTAGAGCACTTCCTTTGTCCAAGTCCCTGACATCGCTTGTCCTTAAAAAATTGTAGTCAGCTTGTGGTTGATTTGCTTCTTTCTTCCATTTCTACTTGACTTTGTTTTGGAACTGGGGTTATGTTGTTCGCTGTGAGCTAAATGACAGAAGCACAAGGTACCGCTTCGGCTGTCCACGACTGCCTGTCTACCCAGCGGGACACGGGTGTATCTGCGACTCAGGACTTAGGCAGCAGCTACCCGTGAACAGGCTGGTCAAGCCTGTGGTGTGCGGAGGAGAGGTGTCTCTCATTGCCGTTTCTCCTGGGCACTTCCCAGGCGTTGTGCTGTGTCCCAGCCTGAGAGGTGCCTGGGCAGGGACCTTCCTAGTCCAGCAGTAAGGTGGAGCCCCCCAGCATTCCTATGTTCCTCCAGGGAGGCTGAATAATCTCGTGGTATTCCTGTACTTCAGAAAGATAGGGAAAGTTTAGATTGTGTGAACAACATGCACTGCAAGGAAGGAAATGTTTGTCTGTCACCAGTGCTGACTGGGCCTCTCCTGAGCTGAGAGGGCAGGATCCCTTGTGGTGGTCTTCTGTCACCTGTGTGAATCCACTTCAGCAGAGCTGGCCTGTTGGTACTTGGCTGTGGCTTTGTCATAAGACTTGAATCAGTTCAGCGGTGGGAAAGCTTATACCAATGGTACTGACTGGTACATTCTACTTAATTTTCTGATGTTGCCCATCCTCGTTCACTTTTCCGAATTGTAATGATGCTGGCTTTACGGGCAGTTGCAGATTAATTTGGTTCCAGAAATTTCTCAGTTACTCTACTGATACTCTTATTTTACTCAAAGACGCTAAGACAAATTTACCTTTGGAAAATTGTGCAAGGTGATTTTTGTGATAATGGCATTATTTGCATTAAGAAAATTGCAAGTTTTTTTTATGTATATATAGTATATATACACAAGACAATATGAACACTTGTCTCCTGAAAATGACAGTTGGTTATTTTTGTTTCCCCCGTTCTAGAAAGCCTTTCTTAAAATGAGATAATGGTTCATATACGCTTTCTTATTACTTATATCAATAGGAATAGGTTCCAGCACTTGTAAAGTTCTGGGAGTCCTTCAGCGTAATTGTAAGAATGGAATAGATTTACAAATTATCGATGAATCATATCTGTATCTCTTCATGATAGAAAGGGAAACATCTTTCTGAAGAGTCAATTCTTGAACTGTGAACTGCCCCCATAAGAACTTTGGAGGTTACAACTGCTAATAACTGAGCTTTTGTCATCCATCTCCAGATTACAAAGCTGTAGTAGACCATGTTATCTAATTAGACAAAATTAAAGTATCTTCCATGACTAATGGAAGAGAATGGCCACACTGCTTCACCAGTCAGCAGACAGACTTTCTGTTTGAAAGCTGCCTGAGTTTAATTTCATTTTCTTTGGCGCTTGGTTAGTTAGTTATGGCAGAAGGGGTTATTCTGCTACTGGGCTTTGTCTTGTCATTCTCTGATACTGGCCAGAGACACACTGACTAATGGTGACTGGAAAGCACTTTTCCATTTTATCTGGCATTTGGTGATACCAGCTCCTAGGCAAATATGTACACTGCACAAGACTTGCGCTCTATGGTGGATACTGCTGCTGATAAATGAATTATTACTTAGGAAATCAGTAAGACTTTGGTGCGGTTGTCTTTTTTTTCTGTTTGCAAAGATACTTCTCCCTGTCTGGTATTTGATAAATCAATTCAAGATTCAGGTGGATTCCTGAAAGGATTGGTACTGTCCAGTCCCAATTTGACAGGATTTCAAGACCCTTGTGAGAACTTCTGAAGAGATTACTTCCTCGCTTTTTTCATTTTACAGCAGCCAATGGTGGAGCTAAAATGTGAACAGCGTGTCAGGTCTCTGAAAGATTTTTTTGCCTTAGGTATGGACTAGGCAATGATGGGATTTGCCATTAGAGGAAGGGGCCTCCTCCTGTTCTCCAATCAAAAAGCACCACTGCTGCTTTTCCTTGTAAACCGTATTCCAGACCATGGCTGGTTTCTCTCCTGGGAACTGTGTGTACTGATTAGGATTGTGTTAATGAACAGCAGACCTGTAGTAGTACCTCTGAGCTGGTTACAGTTCGTTCTCATCTTGCCACCTGGGTACCTGCCCTGGTATGTGCTGTTCCTGTCACCTCCAGCTACTCCTCTGGGCTACGAAATGCCATCGCTGGGGCCTCCATCAAGCTCTTGAAAGGTCTGAGCAGTAAATCCATGCCTAGAACTTTGAAAAATTTCACCTTAGTGAAGGAGCTGCAGTGTGCTATTGTGGACCAGTAATGCCACATTTCATCATCAGCCATCATTCCCAGCGTAGAGCTCTGCATTGTTGTTCATCAGTAACACAAAAAATAGTAATGAGCTGCTTAGCTATTGCAACTTCTATCTCAAGAAAACATTTTTTTCCCCATACTTGCACAGTATTTAGATCAGTCAAGACAAGTGGAGAGTATCTTAAAGTATTATGGAACAGTTCCAGGCTTTTCCATTAATAGGAAAAAAAAGCACAATGATTTAAAAAATGACTGTTAAGCCTGGTGACATTACAGATATTTTCTGTGTGGAAGACCTAATTTTTGTCATGCTCAAAATTGGAAACCTTGAATTACTCCTTAACTGGAATTTTGCAGTCGGGCTGAGGTTCTCAGCCTCCAAAATGCTCAGCTATGGATATTTTTATATCTATTGGATAGTTGGCTGTAGAAAATATATTTGCCATCTTTTCTTTGCATCTTGTTCTTGTATCAAAGATCATGCAGTAATGTCTCTGCTAAGTTAAGGAGCTTGCATGAACCATAGCTATAAGATTGTGGGGGGAGGTTAGTAAAAGAATTAAATACCGTACATAAACATTTCAGAACTAATATTACAGAATCACAGAATGTTTGAGGTTGGAAGGGTCACCCAGAGGACGTTGCACAGGATCGCATCCAGGCGGATTATGAATATCTCCAGAGAAGGAGACTCCACAGCCTCTCTGGGCAACCTGTTCCAGTGCTCTGTCACCTGAACCGTAAAGAAATGTTTTCTCATAAGTTTATAGGCCTTAGTAATGAAGACTAAAAGTTGCTTGTTTCAGCAGTTGACTTCCTTCTCAGTACATTTTTTATTTCTAGTGGACTCATCTTTGCCACTCTTTGTTGTGCTGCTTACACTGGGTTTTGGTTTAACTATCTCTGGGCTTATGGGTTTAACTGTTGAAAGTAGGAAGCCTTTTTGTGACCAGCACATATAAAAATTATTACAAATTATGCAAGAAAATGCATTTAAAGGAACAAGGACAGGTAGAGAGTCTTGTTCAGAGACTTTCAAACCTTCAGGAATGAAAAATCTCCTATTTCTGTATTGTTGAGTGTGGACTTGAATTTCCAGTTTTTGGAAGTGTCTAATCCAGGTCAAACCAAAGTGATCTCAATTAGAATTGCTGTTTGCAAATGTCTTTGCCCCATCCAACTGCAGGCCTTGCTGAATAAATTTTCTTATGATACTGTATCGGTATTGTGTGTCTCTCTCCAGTACAGTTACTTGCTTACTTGCATCAAGAAGATACTTCAGGAAAGATATTTTTAGTATGTTCTGATAGTACTGGTTTAGGTTTCATACTGGGAACGCATCAGTTCTTCCTGGTTTATGGCTTTTCTACTGAAAACCAAGTTATTTCTGGATGCCAGAAAATAACATTTTGTTTTGTGTTTTATTGCAGATAACTCCAGGTAACTATATGCAGTCTGGAAAACTTCTTTTTTTGTTAATTTAGCTTGCAGGCTTACATAAATAAGCACCTGAATTTTATAGGCTGTAAAGGCAAGACAAATTAAGTAATATATTCAGAAAATATTTTCCTCCAATACTCATTGAGCATCCATTTAAAATGATCTTGCAGCTATGCTGTGGGTAAATGTTTTTTGTTGCATTTTCTGAAATGGTAGTTTGCAATGTCAATTTTCATACGAATTAACACATGGGCTCAGTGCTGTGAAGGGATAGACAGATAGTAGTCCTGCGTCTTTGGCTGCATCCAGATATGTGCACTTTTGCATACACGTTTGCAGGCTTAGGTCTACTTTTGTTGAATGCTTTGTGTCGTTGGCTGCTGAACAGCCAAAATTGTTTAAAATAAAATAAAACAAAACTGACACCTGTTTTCTACAAAAGAGACCCATATTTCTAAATGACATAGAATGTTTCCTTAAGCATATTCTCTTACACAAGTGATATTTTGAAGAGAAAGCAATTGGAATACCCCTAGCCTTTGTGATAATGTGAAGTTAAAATTAGATGTCAAATCAAAAGTGTATTGATTTGTGTGGCATATGTATTTCATTTATTCCTGATTTCCTCTGTAATGTTATTCAAAATGGAATTATACACAACCCATCACTGCCTTCATCTTCAGCAGCCAGCTTCTCCTGAAAAGTCACACAACGTGGTAAGGGAAGCTTTCATCCTGTGGTTAAGGAATATACAGTTGCTGGTGAAGGGAAAGAGGTTTCTTTAAATCAGCCATCACCAGGAAAGCTGTTGGGCAAGATGCGCTATTTCCTGGTTTAATGAAAAAGAATTATCAGTGAATAAGGTGCTAAAAAAAAATGGTTCCACAGCAAACTGGTAAGTTGTAACAAATCACTTTGTTTGGAGAGAAAAATTGAAGTATTAAACCAGCTGAATTTTTAGCAAAAAGAAGTTCTGCTAAAATCAATAGCTATATAGGAGTGCTGGGAAAAGATAAGTAATTTTAAAGACGCTGAAGTGATATACCTGTACTTACAATCTTGATCAAACTTCAGTTACAAATTCATAACTTAGCAGTTGAAATACCTAACATAGTAGTTCTAACCTTATGTTTTCTATAACAGAATTGTGTATAAGCAGTATATTAAAAAGCTTTTTAAATTTTTTTAATAAGCTTTAAAAATTATATGTAAAAATATTTCTTTATATAAATATACATAAATTTATCAAAGCAGTACCAGACAAAGGAAAACAAAGTGATAAAATTTATTTGGACTTTCCAAAAAACATCTTCAACAACCCTTTACAAAGAGTTTGAGGCCGTATACTTTGAAGGGTCGAAAGAGGAGTAAGAGCTGGAAAATGCGAAAAGAATTATCTGCCATTACTTATATATGGAAACAAATATTTCAGCCCTTGAAAAGTTTGTAGTCTAAAGCCCCATGCTTACAGTTTGTTGTAGGAAGGTAAACTATTGTGTCTGTAAGAGTCAATAACATTGGTAGCCCCGGAAGGATTTGGCATGATTATAGCAGTTGCTTTTCACAGAGCAGAGTCTAGACAGGAACTTTTGATTTTTGATACAATGAAGAGGAAAAAACCTTGGAGGGAGGGGAGCATGGCACGTGGAGCAGGATGAAATGTGACGAAAAAAGGAAGGAAGCTGTGGTTGCTTTATTCAAGCACAACTTACAGCTTTGGTGGAGGAGGGACTGTTTGTTTTTATTTTCTGCATGCTTTGCTATCTTTGTCTCTGTAAGTGATCCTGCAGAAGTAAAATTTTATATTACATTTCAATGAATAAACGGTAGCAAACTGAGCAAACAGAATATGAAGGCAGACGGACGGAGGAACGACTTGATCACATCTCTTCTGATTGCTTTGTCGATGTCTGTGTTTGGTTTCCTCTGCTGCCAGACAGGGCTAGTGCTTCTTCTGAAACAAGTGATTTGAAATGTGCTTCTGAATACCAAAACTTTCAAAATCTTAATATGCTTACATCGTACTATTATTTGTGCATCTATTTGTTACATTTTCAGAAGGAAATCTTGCAAGCTGTTGAAAGTAATCAGCTTTATTTTATTTGAAGCCAACTGAAAGCAAATGCTCATTTTCAGTATCAAAGAGCAACAATAGTACAGATGTCACAAAAAATACTCCACTCATTCTGCAGATATAAATGGGTAGAACTGCTTTTTGATTCTTAAGGGTTATTTTTAATCAACAGATTAAATAGCTCTTTCACATGTAGCCAGAAAGCTCAGGAAAGAGGAGGCCAAACATTTTGTGCACTTCTCTCTCTTACTTAACCACAGTGTGTTTCCTGACAATATAAACTAGATAGTCACATGCAGAGCATACTGACATATATAAAAGTGTGTGTGTGTATGTATGAGATTAATGCTAAGTTAAACAGTGTCTGCATTCTGCAGAAATAATCTTGGATTCATAGTTCTTTGTAATCAAGACATTTCAGACTAGCACGTATCTGCTGCTGCCATTATGCGATAAAGAGCTCATATGCAAAATCTTCCACAGGTCATCACTACATTTTATCCAGTTCTAAGTATTCAAGAGCACAGTTGAGGCTTTTTACGTGTGTTGTAAATACTCATACCGTGTCAATGGGAAACATCTGTTATATCGCAAACTAACAAAGTAGCCAGTCCCATCTGAAGCATGTATGGGGTTAATCAAAAAAAAAAAAACAAAAAAACACCACATTATTAGCGCATATAAAATGCTACGATAATTTCTGCACATTTCCAATTTAAAATCCCAGAATGTTCTTCTATTTTGGTATTGAAATGGGTTCACATTTTACACTTGCATCATTATTTAGGGAGTAGGGGAAGAAGATCAAATGCGATGAAACAGGGTTCACAACTCTTTTCATTCCTGAGTTCATCAGTTCTTCCTGGCTTGCCATCAGCCAAAACACTAGAATACAAAGTGTTTCTTAGGATGTGATTATCATGATAATTTAGATTTACCTAAATTAGATAGGTAAATACTTTCAGGGATATTGAAGATTGCTTATCACTTGACTTTATTATAACTTTGAAGCACAGCTAGTTCCCATTAATTACATAAGGAGTTGACAGACACTTGGATATTCAGAATTTTCAGATTTCTTTCCTTACCTTATAAGCAGATGTTTCCAAAGCAGTCCATGTGGTTGAGCAAGAAGCTTTGATAAATGAAAATGATCTAAAAAAATGAGATTGAGCCAGGCAATAACTGGAGTGAAAAACTCTGCTTATGCAATATTTAAGACATATTTACATTGCTTCAAAATTTTTGATAGTTTTTTCTTTTTAGAAGCTGGTGATGCTTCATGCCATGCTATCAACCCTGGGGTGTTGATGTCTTCTTGCTTCCACCTTTCAGGACACTTCAATTTAAATTCATTTATTGTTTGGAACTATGAAAGGAATGCCATTCATTTCACCATCCCATTTCCTGACAAACACCTCAGCACATGGACAGTCAGTGCAGCCAGATTTCCAGTTTCTCTTCAGTACTTATACAGTTCCTGTTAAATTGTCCCTTTCGTTTGTCTACTGCAGGAAATGTTTGATTATGTCAAGCCATGACTCTGGAAAATTGTAATTATTTGAAGACACTTCCTTTCCACGTCTTGCTTGGATGACTGTATTTACATTTTGATGCTGATACTTTTGTTTTATGTTAGAAAAAAACAAGTGCTTTTTGTTTATCTTATCACTGTTTTGTGGCAGAACATTGAAATGGAACAGCAAATGAACAGAGTTGTAACCTGTTGTTTAAATTACTCAGATATGAACTAAATTGAAGTAATATTCATATGCCTTTCTAAAATGTACTTTTGTCTGTAGGGAAATGTTAGATTTGGGATGTATGAATAAAGACTTTTTTTTCCTTTTGAAAGGGGAAATGTATTACAGCTGTAGAAACAAAATTAAATTTTGAGATCTGTTCCTTTGAAGTGCTCCTCAGTTTCTGCAGCAGACAGTTCCTTAAATCTCTTATATCCCCTGAATGTCTGGAGTGATGTCATGCTAATTTATAGATTTAAATTGGTAGGACGGCAGCAGCGCCATTGATTTCTTGGGTTTGTTTAGGCGATTACTGGTTAGAAATAGTAATAGCTTTGAAGGAGAATATCAGTATTCATGGTGATATAAAAAGGCAACAGATAGTTTGCAGTGGTGAAGATGTTAGTAGTCTCCAGGCTGTCAGTTTGGGACAGGTTAATGTGTTAACCTGAAAATTTTTGATGTGCTTTGTAAGAATATAGCACAAATAATGTTACCGATTCTTATCTTTTATCCATAAAGTGGTAGTCTGACTTCAAAAGATTTACTCAGAAAGTTGGTAATGCCATAGGGACCATAATCAGATTCACTGTGGTTTTTGTTTTACAGTGTGTTTTTAATAAACTGTGAAAAATGATAATGTGTGCAAATGGTGGCAATTTTGGCATCCTATCGGTTTTCAAAGCATCATCATTTTTCTCACATGCGGAGGTGGAACTGCATTCTGACCAGGAATGCTTCACACAGTGGAAGTATTAGATTTACCATAAAATTAGACAGCTTTTCCCTTTATTAATGGTGCAGCTAATCACGTGTACCTAGCTGTGAACTAGCTTACAGTCCTTTCACGTGCTTAACATTTGTTCAGCTGTAAAAATAGTTTGTTCATCTAGTTGTTAAACTGCTATGTCTGAAAAACACTGTGAAGTGTCTCTCATGGTGTGGAAGACAGAGGTGCAGCTACTTGCCTAACTTTTCACTTCTATCAGTCTCAGAGGGTTTAGCAGTGAACAGTTTCTGACGTAACTAAAGCCAGAGTTTCCAGCTGTTCTAGAATTGTTTTGGAGAAAATTCAATACTTTTCTTTATTTGCCACAGAAATGNGGGGGAAGGAAACCTGTTTTGACAATAGTTTGGTTTTGCATCAGCTTGGGTAGCAGAAACTCCTCATGGATACTGATCACAGGTATCAGAAGACTATTTTTTTTTTCTGCTGAGATGCACAGGCTCCTTGCACTAGTAGTGGCCTATAACGTGGCAAGGGCACGTTCTTCCTCAGCTTCCCTCTGTCTTTTATGTCTCCAGAGTGGCAGATGTCTCTGTAAATGTCTAAACCCTGGAGCTGCTCAAACAGGGATCAAGCATCATTTCACATTTCTAGACTAACAGCTTAGCTTCATAAATATGCTTAATGCACTGTCGTATACTAACGCTGTCTTTGATTTTTGGTCTTAAAATACAGTACCAAATGTCTTCCAGTTAAAAGTCATCAATTCTGCTGTTTGTTGATAGCTGTTCTAATAGAGCATCCATTGTCCATCATGGGCTTGCATGGTGTAGCCCTCTAATGTAAAAGAGTTCAGGTGACTTACACCCGATAAACCAGCTTACTAACTGTTGTTGGGCTAAATTGGAACTGAAATGAAAAATGCTTCTATCTCTGCTACCTAGCTTCATGCTGTTAAAATAGTCTTCTTTCAGATTTCAGATGAGTTTGTATAATATTGAGATGGTTCTTAGGAAAACAGGTGCTTAAAGGAGGAGTGCTGCTCTCAGGGGTCATCAAAAGTGTGGCCAGTGTGAGCTCCATGTTCCGTTCAGCTTGACTAAATGACATATTTTCTGAGCACGTTAGAACATCACTTGACATGTCATGAATCAGAAGTGAGCTGTAGCTGCAGATTCATTCTTTTTAAGAAGGAGTTTTGAGCAAATTTGCCGATGACACCAAACTGGGAGGAGTTGTAGACTCAGCTGAGGGTGGAAAGGCCTTGCAGAGAGATCTGTACAGGTTGGAGAGCTGGGCAATCACCAAACGCGTGAAGTTTAATAAGAGCAAGTGCCGCGTCCTGCACCTGGGACGGGGCAACCCTGGCTATACGTACAGACTGGGCAATGAGACGCTGGAGAGCAGCCCCGCAGAGAGGGATCTGGGGGTTGTGGTTGACAGCAAGTTGAATATGAGCCAGCAGTGTGCCCTGGCAGCCAGGAGGGCCAACCGTACCCTGGGGTGCATCAAGCACGGCATTGCTAGTCGGTCGAGGGAAGTGATTGTCCCGCTCTACTCTGCGCTCGTGCGGCCTCACCTTGAGTACTGTGTGCAGTTCTGGGCACCACAGTACAAAAAGGATGTAAAACTGCTGGAGAGTGTCCAGAGGAGGGCGACGAAGATGGTGAAGGGCCTAGAGGGGAAGACGTATGAGGAGCGGCTGAGGTCACTTGGCCTGTTCAGCCTGGAGAAGAGGAGGCTGAGGGGAGACCTCATCGCAGTCTACAACTTCCTTGCGAGGGGGAGTGGAGGGCCAGGCGCCGACCTATTCTCCTTAATCACCAGTGATAGAACCCGCGGCAATGGTGTCAAGCTGAGGCAGGGGAGGTTCAGGCTAGACATCAGGAAGAGGTTCTTCACTGAGAGGGTGGTTGCACACTGGAACAGGCTCCCCAGTGAAGTAGTCACTGCACCAAGCCTGTCTGAATTTAAGAGGCGTTTGCACTGTGCACTTAGTCACATGGTCTAAAATTTTGGGTAGACCTGTGCAGTGCCAGGAGTTGGACTCGATGATCCTTATGGGTCCCTTCCAACTCGGGATATTCTGTGATTCTGTGATTCTGTGAAGTGTTGACTGTTGAAAATCTTGCTGTGGATGTCTCACTGAAAGTGAAAACAGCTCATGGTGTTGCTCCCACTGTTCAGTAAGAGAACTGCCCAGGGGAGTTTATTATGATACCTATTTAACAAAAGAGTGCAACTGATGAACCATGTGGTCATTGAGACCTTTATCCTGACCATTCACATGGAGTGTTTACAAGGCAATCAGAGTCTTTGCCCTCTCTATCAAAATTCACTGTCTACAAGTCTTCAGTGTTTGTGTGAAATCAAAAATTTCCTTTAAAACAATCTAATTTGGATGTTATGGGAAAATGTAGAGCCTGATAATTAAGTCATAATTTAGCTAAAAAGAATATTCTAAAATAAGATGATGACAGACCACTACTAAAAATGAATGCAAATGAATTAATTGAGGCATTGCCTTCCCACAGAAGATTTTACTTACGTGAAACAATGATTAATTGCCTTTATGCTTTTTGTCTGGAATCTCAACATTTTTCTTAAAGATTTAATAAAACAAAAGTATTTGCAGGATCTTCTGTACATTTTAGACACTAAAAATAAAAACATGACCTTACCTTGTCAGGGTTGGTGTCATCATCCATTAATAAACAACCTTGTGGCTCCTAACAGCCTCTAGTTGTGATTAAATTTTTATGGCTATAGAGAACATGTAGCTATACATGTTCTTGACTTGATTAGGTACAACGTGGAAGTTAAAAAAAAATTGGTTTTGAAACTGTTCCATGGGTACGGCAATTGTAGGATTTGATGTATTTTCCCACGTTCCCTGTCCAAACATTTCTGACTTTTAAGTTCATTACTGCAGAATGCACAAAGTAGTTCTTAGTGGTCTAGTTACCATTTTAACTGTTAAATTTTGAAATTAAAAAAGTTGGTTAAAAAGTGATTCATTGACAGTTCAGTTTATTATGGCATCCTCTATTTTTACTTACGTAATTCAAATGCTGCTTGTCTGATGCAGAAATACTGCTTTGACTTCCTAATACTTAGGGGCAGTTAATATCTACTTGGTTTTTATTTCATTTGTGTAACTGCTGTGGCCTACAGGCTTGCTACATTGCTTACCTAAGCATTTCTAGTCTCCTTGAGCAGCTGTCTGAATAACTGATTGGAGTAAAAGTTAAAAAAGAAAGTGAAGTTCCATCACAAGAAAAAAGGAAGGAAAGGCGCTTGGAAGGAGGTGAGAAAGGGAGAAGAAGAGAGGAACCTGGAAATGTTTAAAGCGTGAATTTTAATACAGAGCTTGTGTTGTACCTAAGAGGGGAAGAGAGAGAAGGGCACCACAAGGAAGAACCAGGAGATGATGAATGTCAGGACACATCATGGTTCTTCTTTTGTATCTGCAGACTCTTGAAGAAAGTCAAGAAAGGGGAAGGAACAGCTTAGTGTTCATTATTTACCTTGGAACTCAAGTTGTATCTTAAACAACACTGATGAATGGTGGTGCCCAGAATGATGCTGAGTATCAGGCCAGTATGGTTTTTTTTTCCTTATGTCTGGCTAAATATAGACACTGAGCATTGCAGAGGTATGTTAAGGGAGGTTAAAGAGCGCTGAGAATTCTCCAGCAGCTCCGGCCCAGCACCGCTCCTGTCCATCTGCTGGGGCCCAGCCCCATGCCCAGGGATCTGTGCAGGTCCAGCTGGTAGCAAAGCTGAGGACGGATCCCAGAGACACACGGATAGAGACAGGACCCTGATGTGACCGGCCACAAAGGCTGCCCTGGTCAAGGGCTGCCTTCAACAGCACTTACGCACAAGACTCACATAAACAGAGCCACAGACCGACAAGACCCCCGCTTCCTCTCCAGCTGGTAGAGGTAGAAGTTCACTAATGAGGCGCACACACTGCCCTGGGTTTGCAGAGCTCTGCAGTTTCTGCACCCTGCCAGTCTGGCTCCCCTTGGTTCACACCTTATCAGCTGCAAGGTTATCCTTCCTGGATGTGGTGCCTGTAGCTTGTTAGCCTGCCCATTAGTGTGACTGGGAGGTCTGTTTCTTGTCATTGCCTCCCAGCATAGAAGTCGTCCATCAGATAACCGTGCTGGAATAAACATTCCCACATTCTCACCTGCTCTGATAAATAAATGTGACTGACCAGACTTGGTTCCCTGTGCTGCCACCCTTTCTTATTATCCTTTCTGCTTTGGAAGAGGGTCCTTGACCAGGTACCCTTAAAGTAGCAGGCTCAGTCATGACTCCGGAATAATGAGAGTGAAGCATATATGAAATATACTTTATTTTGTGATTTTCTTCATACTTTAGAATTATTAATACCTTAAAAAGAAAATGGGGAGGAGTAGGAAGAGAAATAACAAAAGTTTCCTGTTGAAGTGGTGTAGCACTTAGCGTACGTGTTCTTCTTCAACATGTTTCTACAATGCTGCTGCCTTTTTTTTTTTTTTAACAGGGGACTTGTAATCTTCTAACAAAGTATTAATATCACTAGTCTTAAAAGGTGTACGTCCTGGCATGAGGATATCTAATATTGGTGCTCTGTGTATAATATGTGAAGCTTCTGTATGTACTTTGAATGTATAATAGAGTCATTCTAGTCTTACAATTATTATGATGTTCAAAACATGAACAGTATAAATTCAGCAGGAAATACAATTTCTCTCCTTTGTCATCTGGGACAGAAGTGTGGTTACTATTCATGGAGTCCAGAGAGTTCCTTTGCTTCTGACTTCCTTTATTATTTTTTTTATTTCTCTTGATACAATTTATACAAATAATTACTCTGAGAATCTTATCTTTGCCCCTGCAAACAGGCAGACCAAAAAGGCATGCATTACAAATGAAGGGATACAACAATATTGATTGTCTTTAGGATATTTTTCACCAATTTCCTCCATAACTCTGTGGAAAAATCACGTAATTTGCAAAGCACTACAGTAGCCACCAAAATTGTATCTCATTTATGTTTATTCAATGCCTAGATTACCACTGTTGAATACATGCAGCATTTGAGAGTACTGATAATTACTAGTTCACGTAGTACTTCAAGGTCCAGGTTCTTTTTTTCTTATTTATTCTGCTCTAGCAGACCAAGAATGGAAGTGAATGTGATTAAAAATGAAGGTTGCCATAATAAGTATAGGTATGAAAGAAACATTTTTCAAACACCTTTTTTACTTTACAAATTTAACCATTGAAATGTCAACCAGTTATTTAAAAAAAAAAAAAAGAACAAAAAAGGGATGCTCAGGATGTTCTGCTGAAGACAGGCATGGGTTCTTTGGTGTTGGTCTATTGGTTCTAAGGTGGGAGAATGGGATACAGCCTTGTCTTAATTCAACAGGATGATAGTACCAGGGAAAAATATACCTTACCTGAAAATTTTAGTAACATTAGCTATTGTATTTTTATTTTTTTTCCTTCCAGAAAACAAATATAGTTGAAGCTAGTAATGCAGATTTTCCCTCTGAGGATCCCGGAATGTACCAGCTGGACATTACTTTAAGAAGAGGACAGAATTTAGCAGCACGGGATCGTGGAGGTAAGTGCGTGCTGGTAAACACTGCCTTAATGTTTGGGAAGTTATATGTCCATTGGTTAAATTTATATGAGATTATTAAAGTTTCAATTAAACAATTAAAAGTTTGAATTTTGTGTTAAACTCTATTTAACACTATGCAGAAGTTCTCTGACTCAAAAGCACACAGTAAAAGCAGCTAAGGCCGACTAAACCCACACAGGAAGAGAAATAAGATTTAGCTAATATTGGTTTAATTCTACTATTAGCTAATTTGCCTCCCTTTTGGGGATGTTTCAAACTAAGAAAGTCTAAGAAAGCTAAGATTGCTGAGGCGATTGGCTCCGGGTCAGACGCGTCCTGCAGCGGAGTGGGGACACCTTGGCGTGTGAGGGGTTTTTCCAGCATCGAGGCCACTCGAGGCAGCTGAGGGGGCCGCCAGCACCTGGCAGCCTTTGCAAGAGCGACTGACGAGCCAGGAGCGGTGTCCATTCCCTTCCTCCCGTTCAAAGGCAGCCACTAGGGAGCGCGGCGACCCGGAGCGGGCAAACAGGGTGCGGCACGTCTCGTCAGCCAGGGCCTGGCGCAGCAGTTGGTGCAGGCAGGGCACGCTCGGAC
>VXAA01004197.1:9702-23650 GCA_013399115.1 Anseranas semipalmata | reverse complement strand
GCATGGCAGGGAGTTACTCCACCAGTCTACCTCTGGCTCTCCCTCCCTGAGAGCCCTTAATGGCATAAATAGCCAGATAAAATGCTACCCATAAATTGCTACCAGCTCTGCTCTTTCCAGTTAATTTACTCCCTGTTTCTCATCTTGTGTTTATTGCAGAATCTAAGCAGTCAGAAGAACAGAGACTCTTTAATACACTACATCCCCTTCCTTTCATATTTCAAATTTTGTTCTCCTTTAGAAATAACTTTGAAGCAAGCATCTGATGCAGATCAAAGTGATGACTGTTGCACAAGTCTCAGAACTATTCAATCCCCAAAGTTCCTTCTCCATTTCTGCAGATTTTTACAGAGCTTCTATCACCGATGTTTTTGCTGAAGCAAGAAGGACTTCATGTTCACAGGTATACTGAGAAGGAAAAAAAAACATGTTATGCATGGTGATTGGCACAAACCATAATTTCAGAAGACTTATTTCACACTACAGGATTTCAATTAATCATAGCTATTAAAACATTCACTATGATTATCTTCTGCCTTTGCCAAGGAGCTGTACATATCCTCTCCCGTTATTGTTGATGGCTACAAATTATGAATGTATTACTAAAATTATAAATGTATTATAAATGATGTATTATTGTTGATGGCTACAAACTGTTCAGAAGGGACAGGCGAGGAAGAAGGGGAGGAGGAGTTGCCCTCTGTGTTAGGAAGGGGATAGATTGTGAAGAGCTGTGCCTGAGAAACAGCCATGACCAAGTTGAGAGCTTGTGGGTGAAAATCAAGGATCGGTCCAGTAAAGGACACCTGGTGGTTGGGGTCTGCTACAGGCCACCTGATCAGGGGGAGTCTGTTGACGAGGCCTTCTTGCTTCAGCTGCAAGAACTGTCACGCTCACAAGCTCTTGTCCTGATGGGGGACTTCAACCGCCCGGACATCTGCTGGGATAGCGGCACGGCGGGTTCCAGACTATCCAGGAGATTCCTGGAGTCTGTTGAGGATAACTTCCTGGTCCAGGTAATATACAGACCGACCCGAGGGGAGGCCTTACTTGACCTGGTGCTCACCAACGCGGAAGAGAGCATTAGAGAGGTTAAGATTGGAGGCTGCCTGGGCTGTAGCGATCATGCCCTGGTGGAGTTTGTGATCTTGAGGAATATGGGTCTGGCAAAAAGCAGAGTCAGGACCCTGAACTTCAGGAGAGCTAACTTCCGCCTGCTCAAGGAATTACTGGCCGGGATCCCCTGGGAAACTGTCCTGAAGGACGTAGGAACGGAACAGAGCTGGCAGCTCTTTAAGGACACCCTTCTGAGAGCGCAAGAGCTCTCCATCCCCCAGCAAAAGAAATTGAGCAGAGGAGGCAGGCAACCGGCATGGCTGAGCAAGGACCTGCAGCTTAAACTGAGGGAAAATCTGGGCAGGCATCTGCTGCCCCCTTCCAGATCCTCCCACTCCGCAGCTGAGTCTCCGCTTTGACTCTGGTCACTGTTTGCAGGGTTTCATCTGACCAGAAAGTTCCAGTCTCGTGTAGTGCTGCCCTATCAGAGCTCGGTGGCTATTTCCTCTGTTTTAGAGAAATAAGACCCAGAGATGCTCCTTTAACAAAAAATTCCTTGACCTCAGGGCCAGCCTGAACTAGCCTAGCTCACAAATGAGCCTCTTCTGGGCTCCTGATAGTACCCATCAACATGAAAATCAGCCTAAGCTGGGAAACTCACCTTCCTCTTTCCCTGGGTCATGAATGACTTTCACCATCACATGTTCTCATTCTGATGAGCTTGCCTCAGAGCTCATTAACTAATTAATTGTGTTTAATAGATTGTACCTACTGTACTTCCAACACCATTTGAGACAACAAAAATGAAAAACACAAAATTCTTTTCCGTGATTTTAAAGGATGATTTTAAAAATGTAGGAATGACTGACCTTTTGACTTTTTGCCCCTCATTGTGTGTGTTTTCATCAAAACATTCACTTTATTTAGAACAGAATGTCAGAATTCTTAAATTCTGTTGTTGTCGCTGTTAGAAAACCAATTTTTTTTTTCTGACAAGTTTTATTCCAGGCACTGCTAGGCTGTCTGTTGAAGCAGACAACAGATACGGCCCACACAGTACATCTTCAGCAAGTAAATGAAGGCAGTAGCTTATAATAACTTGCCTGAATATGAAAGCACGTGGTGTATCTGGATCAAACTCATGTTCCTCTTAAACACTCTACAAATTGTAGTTAAGTCTCCAGTTGAAAGCTGCTTCAAAAGGAAGGTTAAGTTTTAAGGATATATAAACATCACAGAAGTATACGGAAAGTGAAATTTGAGAGAAACTTGGCACTTTGTTGTTTTTTGTTGAAGTCTGATCCTACAGGCAAATGGAATTATAACACCCACAAATTCTTCTCAGTGCTTGTCACCAACATTTTTTCTAATCTAATTGCTAGTTTTAAAACAAATAATCTTAAAACAGTTTTAGCAGTGTAATCTCTTACATCCAGTTCTGCCCCTGTGATAAGCAATGCTACACATAAATGATATAGACATGGACAAGCAGCCAGGTCTGTTCCTTTGAATCCTCCATCGGAATCAACTGAAATTGTGACTTGAAATCTACACTGAAAGCCATATTAACTAAAGCTGTTCAGACTGCTTTTAAAACTTTGGTACTTGTCATTAACTTATATCTGTCTTATCTAGCTAAATTGTAAAACCAATTACTTTTGATGCAACAGGTACTAAATATTCCTATACTCAAAGCCATGTGAAAAAACTCCCTCCTACAAGGGTTCAGCTCATGTTTGGCCAGCAGAATTAAACACATTTAGTCACAGCACTGAACGGCATTAAAAAGGCATAACTGAACTTTTTCTGAACTTCAGGATAAGATCCAAGTTAGTTTAGATCTCACTTGAATTCTGCCTTCCAGGTTTATCTATTTCTCTTAAACTGGTTTCACTGCCCTCAATTTCATGCAGCTCTAGTTCTAACATTTTTTTTTTTCCTCTTTCTACCTATAATTCTGAGCAGCATACAGATAAAATATTCTAGTAAAGGAAAGATTCTGGATTTCAGGAAAAGCTGGCTTTTAATTCAACTGGTTTGTTTCATTGCTGGGGTCAATATCCTTCACTTTCCACTATAAGGTATTTTATGTCTTAATGCAGTACACAGATTTAAACCCATATTTAAGTGCCTTTAGAAAAGCCAGTTCAGAATACTGGGTTATGGGGACTTTGGTTGTCAGTTTTTTGCATGCTCTTTTAATAGAAACACAATTCTGGAAAATATTTAATCTGTCCCTCCAGGATGGCTGGAGTAAGCAAAACTGACTAGAAATGTGGATACTAATGACAAAAACAAGTCACATGCTGAAGCACGCATCCTAGCAGCATGAGAAACACCATTGCTGGAACAGACAGTCACCCATTCTGGAGGAGTCAGGAGAGGGTAGTAGATTTATAAAACAACAACAAAAACCATACCTGATTGTCATATATCACTCTAATAAAGGACTATAGAAAAAGAGGAATCCTCCCGAAGGTTCTCCTCAGCTCACAAATAGTGAACATATTTTGAAAATCAAAAATTGTCCTTTCATATAAAAAAACAGAGAGAGAGACAGACAGAATGAGAGGAATGCACTATTTTCCATTTCTGCCCCTTTTTACCTACTCAAGGCATCTCTCCTCAAGCTTATAGCTCAAGCTTAAGTTCAATATCTAAAATCTAATGTTTCTCCTGGTCGATTTCTGACTGCTTCTAAATTCTGACACAAGCTGAGCTTGTTCCTTATAAGCCCACAGTCCAGAAACAAGAAAAAGCATCATGTTGACCTTAGTTCTCTTCTCTGATGAAAATTGTCAAGAGTAAAAGAGTTTGGGCAAGAGATAGATTTCAGTGTTTTTGCTTTTGCTACTACTAGAGTGACATCTGCTGGTCCTGTTCTGCCTTTTTAATGTAAAAAGATTGAAAACGATTATGCGGCAGCCTTAGAATTTAAGAACCTTCACAAAATAACTCTACTTAATAGCAATACTGCATTATGCAGTCTGTCTCACATAGATTCAACCATATTTTCACATTTCCTATCCAAACTGACAATTGTCAGGGAGCTTACAATAGCAGAGTGCTTTCCCTGCCTACCTGTCTGTCCCATGTATTGCTGAAAGCTGAGCCCACATTTACCGCAAGGTAAATGATACAGTAGGTGCTATGGTTATAATATACAATTGCTATGATTGTCACAGACACCTACACTAAGATATGATTAAAGAAAAATACCATTTCATACAGATGCAATAAATAGCTTAGTTCCTCATCACGCTTGCTATGACATTAACAGAAATAAGATCCTCAAGAGTTTGCATCTTCTGCCTCTTAAACTGAGATTGTATTGCATTAACAACCACTTTCATTGCAAAACCCCTGGAGCACTGAACGGTGAAAAAAAAAATGCATGTATAGATCTTCTTAGAGTGGAATACATTAAAGAGTAATGTAGTGGCCATATTATAAATAAATAAATAAATAAATAAATTAAAAAAAGAGTGTACAAAGCCCAACTTTAACCTAATGAGACTATATATTTAAATAGGGAACCACAACCCAAGGTCTCTGCCAATTTGACAAAACTAGTAGTTTTTGCCTCCTGTTGAAGAAACAGAATATTGCATGCTATCTGCATTTTCAAAGCCTTTGTAGCCTGATCACGCTTTTATACGTCTCTAAATCAGACATGCTGAGTTGGCAGTTCAGGTTATAATGCCAGTTCAAATCATCTGTGCTTTCCACATACCAGTGACAATATACGGCCACCTTCTACATGTAAATATGTTTAGAAACATTTTAATTGTTTTTACAAAACAGAAGATAGAAGAAAATGGCATCTCCCAAGGGATGCCAAAGACAAATCCTCACTTATTTCTCTCATTTAATAGGCAGCTCCACTTGCAGCCACGAAGCAAGAGGGGAAAGGAGCAGACTGTTCTCCAGTGTGGCAGCATGTAGTCATTGCATACACTGTGAGCAGACTAGTAATCTAATAGAAAAGGAAATGCACAAGCACAGAAACACATATTTATGCTGTCAGTTGGCTAAAGTGAGAAAAATGCCTTGTCTCCTTCAGCACCCCTGCCAGTAGGACCCTGCCCAGATATCTGGAGAACTGGAATTCCATTAATAAATAAATGAAAAAAAAAAAAGCAAATTCGGAAACTGATATTGAGTTCAAGATGTGCCAAGAGCAGAAGCAGAAGCCTGCCTGGGGCTGTCACTTTAATGGACCCTGGCCTTGCAGCCAATCAGCCTCTGCAGCTTTTAGACATGCAACCATGCAGAATTTACTGCAAAACGCTTCCTCCGCCCCCAGCTGAAGTACGAGCCTCCATACAGCTGGGTCCTGTGCTCTAGGCAAAACAACACCACAACCCATGGTGAGGGGCACTTCTCCTGCCCAGCTGCTCAAAAGACCCTTCTGCGGGGGCCCAGCAGCAGTGCCTGGGACCCGCCAGCTCCACTGTGCACCACGGCTGGCAGCAGTTCCATGTCACGCATGCCAGCTTGATGGAAGCCTCACTGCCTGCCCACAGCTTGCCCAACCAGCAGACGGGCTCCTCACGGACTGCTGTCTCCTTTTTTGTTGTTGTTGTTGGAACATCAAATTTTGCAAGTGCTTCACCTGTTTGCCCCATATGATCTGGTTTTCTTGCCCATGCAAGTTACCATTGAACAAGGGTAGTACTGCAACGCCTCAGCGCCCTCAGCAGGAACCTCAGCAGAAACACTATTCTCTGCCTCTCCAGCTTTGTAATACAAACAAAGGCCAAAACAAACAAGTGGAGAGGGCAAATATGAGTGAACAGACAGCCTGCTCCTGGAGGCCGCTGAGGCGCCAGCATAACCCCTCCGAAGCAAGACTGCTGTCCCATGTGCACCTCCAGCCACAGGGGGAAACAGCCCTTAGGAGATGGAGAGGTTGCTCTGGAGGGGGCCTGCCCCACCAGAGGCCACCCAATGCTGCTGAGTCCTTGCACAAAGGTCTGAGCAGAGCTGGGGCTGGTCACGGAGCTGCACCCACCCTGCGCATGGCCCCCAAAACAGAGCTGGGGATGGGTCCCT
This sequence comes from Anseranas semipalmata, assembly GCA_013399115.1. NCBI lineage: Eukaryota > Metazoa > Chordata > Aves > Anseriformes > Anseranatidae > Anseranas > Anseranas semipalmata. Next base: position 17,539 of record VXAA01004197.1, on the reverse strand, counting down.
GCAACTGAGGTGCCCAGCCTGAGTGAAATGTGGGTCCCCTGCTCAAGCAGGGACTGTGGGCAGGGGTCCCAGGTACGGTTGGTTGGGCTTAGTGTTCCCAGGGCCCTGACACAGGCTAGCTGTCAAGGTCTCACCTGAGCACCTGACATCACATTTGTTCACTTCCACACCACCATTAAATCTCTTTAATGAGCATGTGCCATATTTGTGCATGCTGGGCAGTTTTTTGCATGGGCAGCTAGCTGTCTTCACCCACTCTGGGTCCACAAAGGGGAAAAAAAACCTTTCTGCAGATATGGGTATGGACTTACAAAGCTGAGATAAGTCTCAGCTTACTTTGTGATGTGAGATTTGAAATGAGTAAATGACAATAAATTGAAATGTGATTATTCAGGATTTCAAAGTATGTGATAAAGCCTTTCAGGTAGATATTTGATTCATACAGTGCCCAGAACACCTTTTCATATGCTTGATGAAGCAAGTTCATCATTCTCTGCATAATACTGAGTAGAATGAACAGCAACAGCTGCTAGGCTAAGTGATGTCCTGAGTAATCCAAGATTGAAATGACTAAGCCTTAAAATTTGTCTATGTGAGATATTTCTGAAGTCCCTCTAATCCAACAGTAACAGAAAGTTTGTGTCATACTTTTTCTGAAAATAAATAAATTCAATCTGTTGCAATTCTAGCTCAGTATCTCTTCCGAATATGGAATAGTGACTGATAAGGTCATGTCTGAACTGAAGTTTCAGTGCAAGACAATAGTTAATCACTTGAAAGAAAAACATCAACAGGACTGTAGAAATGGGTTAATGAGAAGAAAAACAAAACAAAACAAACTGAAACACAACACAACACAACAAAAAGATCACTGAAAGAATTATAACAGTCAACCCACAAGTGTAGGAAAACTGAACTATTAATACTGACTGAATACGAAAATCTGATGTTCAAGGATTATTTTTATACTTTTGTTTAATTTTTCTTTGAAAGTTTTTTTTAATAAATAAATAAATAATTATGACAAATATGTCAGCATTAACAAATAAACAACTAAGATGTTTCAGTGATCTTATATAGTGCACCTATATTTCATTAAGATATTTTTAAAATTAGAATAGATTTTAAAAATATCTAAAGAGACCAAGGCCGGGGTTATGCACAGGTCACATAGATTCTGACAATGACAGTAATAATAATATACTGAAATCATTACTGCAAGGTGGATATGTATCCAACAGCATTTAAAAGGTACCTTCTGAAGTGTCTTTACATTACACGCAATAAAGCTCAAATTTTGTCAGGAAGTGCAGTTGCTTTTTCAGTGAGATCACACTTATCCATCTTATCCATCTTTAGAAGGATGTAGGTTTTCTTTCTTTTTTTTTTAGTTGTGTAGATCATTTATTCTCAAGCAAAGAATATCCTTTGCTTGCAGAAAGCTATCCATATACAGAGAGAAATACTCTCCATTTGCATGGGACTAACAGAATCTGAAAATGGAGATTTTCTTTGTGAAGTGTTGCATCGAGTGAGTCTGATCTCCCCCAGCAAATGACTTGTTTGGCTCCTTAAACCCCTTTCAATTAAGCAGAATTCCTTGTGGTTTGTGCGGACTTTGACACAAGCAAAATTCTTATTTATATATTTGTTGCTGAATCTCCAGATAGTCTGTAAAACCACAAAATATTTGTGAAGACAGATCATCCTGTATCTAGAACATAAATTTTCAGGGAATTATATGACACTAACACTCTTATCCACAATTCTGAATGAAGTGGAAAAATAGTATTTATTTTCAATTAACAGATAAATGTTTAAAAAATTGTCTGTACTTGTGTCCAAAGAATAAGTGACATGCTGTGACACAAAACTCCACGTAGAGGTGAAGAACCAGGAGCTTTGTTCTCATGGACATATCCCAACAAGGCATCTGCTTACTACATCCACAATAATGTGCTAAATGGGATCTCTATAGGAAGATGACAACACAGAGCTCATAGACTTAGCTGAACACATATGTACACATATATATGAATGGGGTGTCTATGCAGAGGCAAACAATTATATTAACAGCTTTGTATCAATGAGGAAGGCTAGACCGTGCAAAAAAGAAAGAAAATCCATTAAAAACACAAGGACCCATGTCGAAAGGAGTTACTAATGTCATTCACATCTGCTGGCTCACTAATTTGGAAGTAAAGAGGGAGTCACAACTAGCTCCTAAAATATTTCACTTTTAGTAGAACCAACAAATCATCCACATGTGTATCCAAACACCAAGAGTGTGAGGGGGTAAGTAGAAATGGTGACTGTCCAGCACCCAGGGCAATGCTTTGTAGGTATTGCTGCAGATGCTGAGTCTGCTGTTAGCTATAAGCTATAAAGTAGAACATTATTCTTATTGTATAATTTTCTAATCCTCTAAGTAACATCTTGACCTTAAAAGGCCTTCAGAACTGTTACATGAAGCTTCTACTTCAGCAATGTTCAAACCTGTCAGAAGCTGGGAGATGAGGTGCACCAAGTGAAGCTGAAAATGCTGTTTGTATCTCCTTGGAGGCAGCAGATCTAACCATTATGTGCGATGACCTCTCAGCAACTTGTCGTCCTGGCTGAGGGAGCATTTTCATAAATCAGCACCCCCAAACTGGTGATGTGGGTGGTTGTCTTGGACAACTGTGAATCTGGATGCTCTGATGAGCACAAATTAGTACTGCTTTTGTGAGAAGCAAGGGGAACAAACACCCCTCTAGGATGTTCTGAGAACCTGGGTATAACACATGCCAGCAGAGATACTTTCCTAGGTCTTTTCCCTTCTTTTTGCAACAGCACAGGTGCCTCATTTACAGTCTGAATTTGCAATCATACGAGAACTTTGTCAAATGCACCAATTTTGAAGGCATCAAAATAAGAGTACAAATTGTGTCTAGATTTTCCAGCTTTGGAACAATCCTTCAGAAGAGATCGAGGAAATTCAAAATCTGATGGTCAAACATCTTTTTCATGAAATCATTTCCAATGATAAAAATATCATTTTCTGTTCCCAAATCTATATCAAGCTTTCCACACCAGCACACAAACATTGCAAACATAAAGAAATGAAATGAAATGAAATGAAATGAAATGAAATGAAATGAAATGAAATGAAATGAAACAAAATAAAATAAAATAAAATAAAATAAAATAAAATAAAATAAAATAAAATAAAATAAAATAAAGGATTTTTACCCCCAGATGGAAGACCAGAGGGGGCTTCCATAAGCAGAATGAGTGCGATTACTTTTTGGTAAGAGCATTGCTCTGACAGTCCTGCATATCAACATATTCCTCTCATCTATTTCAATTCTTTTCAGTATGATATATTTAGCCTTTCTTGTTTAAAAATGTTACGTCTAACTGTTGTGTGTTCCCACCTCCCCCCTCTCCTATTCCTCAGAAAAAAACACCTACCTGTCATTTAAATCTATAAGAACAGGGGTACTTAGGCATCTGCGCCCCACTGAAATCAATACTAGTCCAGTGCCTATTCACTCTTCAGAGTCTGACCTTCTCCCTTCTCACATGGGTAGTCCTTTCATCCAGCTGAATATGAACTTGGATGCAGAGAGATTAAGAGCCAAAAGACAGAATTTCTGATGTAAAAGATGGTGGAAGAACTGCATCTCTATGGAAAATCATAAATCCTGAGAACACAAGGGGGTCTGGCAAACAGGGCAGATCTGGTAGGCACTAGCTCTTCTCAGCTTGTCTGCCATACAAGAGCATGAGTGCTTAATATGGAAATGATATGAAAATTTGTGCCATATGTGGATGCTTTTATGCTAGGCAACCTACTCACTCTGTTTCTGAAAGTATGAGCTCCTGGAGAGCCACGTGTTTACAAAGGAAACAACTTAATATAGAAAAAGGATCTGTCAACTAGAAGTATCCGTTTTCCTGCATATTCTTCACGGGGAAACCAAGAAACTGGAATAGCATTTTTAGGGACACCTAGTTGGAATTGAAATACATGCCAGACTCTTGATTTCCCATCTTTAGGAAGCCGTGAAACTAGGATACTTTCTCTGATTCACAGAAAAGACTACAATAATCAACATGCTAAACATATGACTGTTAGGGAATATCACTGGAGTGCATGAATTATATCTGAAGGCAGCAGCAAGTTTCAGACAAGCAACAAGAAAGCTCAGTTGAACTACTGAGAAAAGAGGGATACAAATATCATAGAAGGCTTCACAGCAGCACCTAAGACTAGACTATGACTTCTGTTTTATGTGCTTCATCTTCTCCATATCACATGCCACATAGGCAATGCCTCTCAAGCCAGTCAACAACACCACAGTGATACTCACAGAAATACTCGAATAACATGCAGAATAGGAAAAGTTGTATAACAAGAGAGGTACCGTGAAAAGAGGAATACAAATATCATGGAACAATTCACAGAAGCACCAGAGACAGAATGAGCTCAGAAGTCGTCTGGAGCCTGGCAAGAACCATTTAGTTCCTGAGCTGTAGCAGCATGGTACCCAGCCACCTTGCTCGAGCCATGGAAAGGTACCACTCCCCGCATCTTCTTGCTGTTGGTAAAATGAGCAGTTAACAAAATGAGAATTTCAACATGCATCAAAATAATCTAACAATGGTAAAAATGGAGACACTATGTCCCACACAGATTTTCTAGTGCCAAAGTCATAGCTGTATGTTAAAGCAACTCACCAAAAATAATACTAATACAACTGAAAGGAAAGACCATACTAAGCTTACCACCTGCTCTATATCTCAGGAAGCGTGGGCTGATGTTCACAGTTCTGAGCAAAGATCCAAGTGTAAGGAAAAGAAACAACTGAACAGATTTAGAATACAGAAGATGACTAAAGATCTCCTTGGTTCACTGAAGTAAGGGGAAAAAAGAAGGTTTTTATATCTATAGTCATAAAGATCCCTTCCAGAGGGGTAACTTCCAAATTAGGCTACGATGTGTTATCAAATTATAAATCTAGTTTTAGACACTGTGAATGGGTTCACCCAGAGCTTGTTGAAGCTACCCAAGATCCAAGAAGGAGAACTTGTCATGCCCCAGGCTCACCAGACTGCAACTGTAGCTGTGGGTGGAAGAGTGATGCACACTACAGCTAGCCATTTCCTTCCTTTCTCCATGTCAGAAATGTAATGCTATCTGTTTTCTTGAACTGCTTAAGTTTTTAACAAAACATAAAAGTGCTGGTGAACATCAAAATATTGAATTACACATTTCAATTGTTTTCCCCTACATAGATATTACCACTAGCATCTCTTGCAGAAATGTCTGTTTCTGCAAATTTCCTAGTTTTCGTTGGGAAAAAAAAAATAAAATTGTGAGCATAAAAGTTTGAAAACAAGTTGTAATTAATTGCTTAGGACTTCAAGCTGTTTCCCACACAAACTGAAACTTGCACATGGCTGCCATGGTCTTCCTTTTTAGATATCACAGAGAACCCTCTTTGTGTCTCTCCAGTATGATGGGAATTAACATTTTCCCTTCCAATATTTTTACCCTGAAACTCCCTGTGGCTACTGGAGCCCTCCCACACAGCCAGAGTACCTGGAAGAATGGAGATCAATGCTTTTTTTCAGCTAAACCTCCTGAACTTCCACTAAAAAGTACAGGGTGGTATATTGGATGTATGCAGCAAGGTTCTGGTAGCGGGGGCGGGGGTTAGCCAAAAAGGACTTTTGACTTAAAAGACTCTTGCTCTGTCAGCTGCCTACCAAAGAGCCCAGCTTTAGCGGTAAGAGATCAAGTAATTTTTTGAGTATTATTTTAACATTGGGTCTAATACACTATCATCAATATCAAAGAAATAAACAAAGTTAACGACCAGTTTTATGACACACATTTTTGCAGTGGGTCTTCTGTGTCTTAGAAGTGAAAATATTTTAAACACTTTTCATTTAGGAAAAAAACACTTCTGTAATACAGAGAATAAAAGAGAATTTGTGCAAACTTTCCAGCCTAAAACAAAAACTTGTCTAGAGCGGGGATAATTTTTAAATACTTTTTGTATAAAGGTTGCAAAAGGAATTAAGATTTACTATGAGAAGGGAGATCAACAAGATTTTTTGAAGCATTCAACTGGATGCCAGCACAATATAGATGTTTTCAGTCAATCAAATAAGAACATTTTGTATCCTTTAAAAAGACATGTCTGGAAGTACAAATAGAGATGTCAAATAGCTAAGCTACAATGGAGACTGATAATAGAGAGATCTGAAAGTGAGGTGGCTGGGAAAATACTGTGCTAAGCAGACACCGTGTTTCCTGACTTCTTGTTCTCACAACAGTTCTGTAGTGCCTGGCAGTACCTAGAAATGTAATTACTGCTGGGAAGACACATTTTTTTTTCTGGGAACTGGAATCACACACTGTTCAGTCAGCAACATCTCAGAGAGTGGCCTGAGGGGGAAAAAAAAGAATCACTACTAAGATACTATCAGATGAGAAATGGTGATCCTCCTAGAGCACTGATGCAGTTATTACAGCTTCCGGAAACAGAGAAAAAGAAGAGTTTTCTGGAAGGCATCTGAGATAGATTTAACCTCTGTTGCAAGCGTTATTACTAGGATATTACTAGGACTAGTTATTACTTTATGTAAACAAAAATGTGTTCAGATTAATACGAAAGTTTTAATGAACAAAATGACTAATGATGTACAAAGTTCATTTATATTTTGGTGTTGGTGGAGAGGAACAAATGTCATCAGTGATTTGTCATAGGTGACAAGACCCTTCCTCCCATGCACTGCCTCATTTTTAATACAAGCCATTTTTGGTGATCAGGTAGTTGCTATCTTAAGATGGTGAAATGGCAGTGGTGGGAATAAGGAATAACAACTGGCTATGCCATAGTAGAGGGCCAGCTTGAAATATGTCATGCAAGTATTTCCATTAGGAGTCAACATTCATTAGCATTAGCATTCATTACCATTCATTACATCCTTAAGAGACTTAGAATAAATACTGTTTTTTAGGATGAACTGCTCACCATCTGACAAGAAAAGCCACACCCAGGCCCTGATTCTCTCTGTTTGTAAGGTTCTCTCAGGAAGACAGTAAGGATTCAGCAAATACAGTGAAGAAAAAAAAATCAGTGATGCTTCTTGTGTTATATAAACTCCTGCTTCAATTAATATTGTCAAATTACACATCTCTGTAAAGCACTATCTTTCTTTACCTCTATTAGTCGAAGTTAGACATGGACTTCATCTTGCAGGTACTTATGTACTTCTTTATAGTAAGACTATTAGGAGGAAGTAGGAATGTCTCTTTTCTTAAGGCATATCATGGCATAACTAGTGAAGAGTGTAGCAAGAGCAGGATAAAAGGCAAGTGTGGAATAGGCCAATATTTTTGTCTTACTCTCACCACATTTCCAAATTTGTAACAATGAAGAAATCAGTTTAGGATCGCAGTGCAACAGTATTTACAGAACTAATGACATCCCACCTCAGGGGTTCTTACTCCTTTGGCTGACTCTCTTAAGATTGGTTTTAAGATTGGTCTTAAGTTTGGATTTTCAAATGCTTTTATATGTACAGTCCTCTGAGTTTCCAGTTCTGAAAGTTTTCAAAAGGTAACATCCCAGATGTCAAGTGAAGCACCTGAAAAACCTGAATAAACTTAAGGGACACAGTCTGAGAAGTGTTGAGGTCTACCAATCCAGGATTACTTACAGATGCTAAGTGTCTCAGAGACTTGCAACTCCTCTTTCCTGTCCTCCCTTCTCACACCCTTTTATCATTCACAGTCTTGATCAGAGTGGTGACTCCCTCCCTTTGTATACTTCAGCTCCTC
>VXAA01004190.1:4888-27830 GCA_013399115.1 Anseranas semipalmata | reverse complement strand
GCGTTTCTGTAGAAGCACTTCAATTGCGCCTCACTGCACGCAGCAGCCTGTGGAACAGACCGAAGGACCTCTCTAGCACACAGTCCCTCTGATTCTAGCGCACCAGTATGATTATCAAGAAAAAAAATACAGAAGAATCTAAGCCTGCAATTTTAGAAAACTGCATTCTCCAACTTTTACAGCATGCTCATTTTCGCAGGCTAGCAAATGATTTTCTCTTCTTTCCTTGAAAAAAAAAAAAAAAAAAAAAAGACTGCTGCAAGACTAAGGGTAATCCCCAGTGGGCTTGACATTTTTCCAGGAGAAATTAAGAGCAGAATTCATCAAACATTAATGTTAAGAAGTCAGAAATTCTGGAATGTTTGTCCAAAGTCCCAAGACCCTGAGCAAACACTGTCATCCTGCCGGGCTCCAGCCGAAAATCAGAGCCAAAATAAACAGAGGCAGAAACTCCATCTGACTGATCCTGTGGAAACAGCTGTAACCACTTAGGTGGAAAACCACCTCAAATTCTTCTCCCAGAAAACACTGATGACATGGGAGATGGTGAGCAGGAAAGCCCTGTCAGGGTCTCTCTTCAGCTGTGGTCAGGAAAATATTTTCTTTCTCCACAACTGTAAATAGAAGGGTTCAACCCTGGTCACAGTAAAATGCAACCACGTAAATGTTAAATGCCTTCTCTTTCTTGTCCCTTTTTCTTGTGTATTTCTTAATGTTTGATTTTAAAATTTCTTCCACAAGGGTCCTATCTGCAAGAAAAGCTCTTCTTCCACAGGAAACCAGTGCTTGTATCCAGAAGTGTAATATGATGAGTCTCTAATGTTTGTGTTGAGATTGCAATTTACAAAGTTGTCTGAAATATACTCACTTCTTGATTTGCTGAAACAAAGCCAGTATTCAGACTAAACACCTTCTGTTCAGCCTTTTTCTTATTATTCTCTTTAGAGGGATTTTGTCAAGTGTTATTTGGCAGAAAAATAAGAAACATGTTGGAAGAAATAGCAAACATAAACAAAGCTGAAGGAAAAAGAATTCCAACTTGGGTTGTCCAAGCTGCAAATGGCTTCCCTGAGGAATTTGACAGGTAGAAGAAACAGAAAGAAAGGAAGAAATGTTACCATTGGGGGGTAACAAGAAAAGAAGTCTGGATAGCTGCCTCCATGCTTCCTCTTTATGTAAAATAATGCTTGAGCATACTGGATCATTAAGACCAAGTAGACACCACTGCAGGAACACAGTCTGCTTTCACATCTAATTCATTACCAAAGGCGATAATTCTGGATTCCCTATTTTTATAGGAAGACAGTGTCCATTTTTCTGAAATTTCCACTCTGGTCCAGGAATTATATTTAGTTTTAGTCCAACAGCAAGCTTAGCACAAATACATAAATGGCAACACTTTAAGATGTTGCTAACAAGGAAAAATCATTAGGATTTCTTGTTCTCTGTGTGTTCCCACATTCATCAAGTCTGTGAACTACCTGCTTAACTGCAATTCCTTTCAGCTGTTTTTCCTATACTTCAGTTAAAAACATCATATTGCCATTCTTTCTGATATAAGTCAATGTACAACAGTGGCCTTGTTTTTCTTTCTGCCAAGCTGCATTTTAAAGAGTTTTCATGCAAGATATAGGAAGATGAAGGAACTTATTTGTTTTAATCAGTATGGATGGATCTGCCATGAGAAACTTCATTTTTTTCATTGATTAAATTTTACAAAACAAATGTTAAGATCAAGTAATTTTTTTCTTTTTTTCCTACTTGAGCATTTCCACAGATGAAACAGGCAACAATCATTCCTGTCTGGATGGCATAGTTCAAGAAATTCTGGCACGAGCAAAAAATTGTGAATATTTGTAAAGGCACAGCTATACTGCATATTGATTGAGATTTATATATTTTACATGTGTAAGTCAATGTTTATTCACGTACTCTGTATAGATATATACATACTCTGAATTTTAACTGTTTTCTAATATGTTCAAATTAAATGGCCTCTTACAAGCTTCTGCAAAATTAAGCAAAAGATATAAAAGGTCTCAAAGTTGTAATATTTCCCTATTTTTGATAAAAGGGACTACATAGGTTATTCTGTTATTATAGCATACTATACTTTGAACTACCCTTCTTCACCCCAAGCCTGCCCTCTGCCTCCCCATCATTCTTTACATTGACAGATCCTGAGCCTTCTTGCAGGAACAAAATAACCAGGGACTGTTTGCATGACAATTTGAAGTTGCAAAGAATGTATTTTTCAGTGTATCATTCAAAAAAGAGGTGATGATATGTAACAAGTACCTTTTAGGATGTCTCCCAATGCAGTCGAGATCCTTCAGGTATATATTGGGATATATGTACAAGGATGTACTGCTTGATGATCTTTGACTTATTGGTAGGAACAACTTAGATTTCACTCCTTAGAAAAGGTAGAAACCAAAGAAACAGCCCATAGAATGAGGGCTGGTGTAGGTATTTGCTAATTTACAAGCAACCCATTGCATGACTTTTACATGGATACAGTATAACTAAATAGAATCAGATTTCTGTGTTTTGAAATTATCACAGTTAGCACATGCAGGAAGTATGAGCTGAGGAAACGCACAGTGGTCAGCAGAGAAACAAATCCTAATTTCCCAGATCTGAAATCATTCCGCTGGGGAAGGGGTAAATAAGAACAGAAGCAACGTGGCAGTGGAGACAGAAGGGTGGTGGTTTGGAGAAGGAATTTGCAGAAACCCTACAATGGACTGACTAATGTTACCTTGACTACTGGTGCCAAGATGATGTAAGCTGAAACGACAGAAAGAAGATTCCATTATTATTATATGTATCCTTTTTCCACAGCTGCAGCTGGATGAGAGCCCGGGAGCCCAGAGAGGCCAACAAAACCCCTTCCTCAGAATAATAACATAACAAGAACATCTGCTGTGGTTATGAAGGTCAGAAAAGTAAAGTCCACAGTGGGATGTACCACAGATGACATCTCTCTTTGGACAGACATGCCCCTGGACTCAAATCCAACGATGGCATGTGATCTTTCTTGTGAGCCTCAGAGGAGAGGAGCAGGTGTGATCTCTCAGTTTCATAACAACTAAGTTGACTTCAGGCCTCCACTGCAGTCCAGGAAGAGTGTGATGGGGAATGACTTGCTGCTTGGAGCCCTCCTATTGTTGCTTGTTAGGATTCCCAACAGATACAGTAGCAGGTCACAACAGCCACAGGATGAGCATGGGATCTATACAGAAATGCCTAGGAATTTCCTTTGAGTCAGACTCAAGTGAAATTGAGTAGCCAGGCTAGCTGCAGCAAATCCAGCAAGCAAGGAAGCACAGAAAACAATGGAAATCTGCTTTAGTGCTGATTTTGGCACTCCAAGCAAGGATGCATTCTGAAATGCTGGAGGGAAAAATCTAGCTGAAAGGCAACTCTCTCTGTTCACATTGTCACGAGTTGCAGCTCTGTCTGACCCCTCAGCTCTTCTTGAAGTCTGAAACCAGTTCTCCAAGGATCATGGTCCAGTCTAAGTCAATCTGTTCTCTAATAGTTTCTTTGGCATTCATCACAGCACATGAACATGAAGAGCATCTGTCTAGAGATTAGTATTGCTGGAGAAGCAGCTGTGCAGTTCCACTGCCTAGATTCTTAATGACCTCCTATGAGGCTCAAAAAGGTAAAGATTTTGGAGTGTTGGCTTTAGAAAAACCTTAAAAAGAGCAACGGGTGTTGGATAAATACTGTCACTTAAATATGTGTTGTCATTTTCAGCAAAAAGTTATTTCAATAATCGTGTCTTTTGAAATTGATTAAACTGACTAGTTACAAAAATTAACAAATTGCACAAACCCTTTGTTGTTGCACACTGTGATAAGACAGAAACATGAGAATTTCCAATGGAAAAGTTATGAGCCATGGTTAATTCCAGTTGCCCCTGTACAGAATAGGGTTAATTTCCTTTCACCCTTTGCACTTGTCTAATATTCTGAGAAGTGCTTCTATTATGTATCATTGCTGATCAGCCCATCAATGTCCACCAGGACTCAGCACTAGGTACTGAATAATTTGGCTGCTTCAGGTGACCAGGTGACTGCTTATGCAATAAGAAGGTTTTGCCTCTCCTGCTACATACTTAGCCAAGTGTGGTAAGGGCTAAAAATGTTACCATTAACTAATACTGAAACAGATGGCTGGTCTATATGATATAAATGGAGATCTCAGGCCAGCTTGTAGTAGACTATTGCCCACATCATGAAAATCAAACAAATAAATCCATAAACACATGGTGATAGCATCCTTGTTGGAAAACACAGTGGAGATGCTTAAGGCAAAATAGCTGAGTGCTGAAATATTCTCTCATCACTGCACAGAAGGATGTAGACAGTCTGTGGGGTTAATATCAGGATGGTTATGCTTTACTCTGAACAGAAGATGGATGGAGAAATACCAGCCTGTTGGCTCAATACTGTTTGTCAGCACGAAATTTCCTATTAGAAGAAAACAACAAATTAATCTTTAATTTTTGAAAAGGCAAGAGCCTTTTGGTTTTGCCAAGCCATCTGCTCCAGTCCCCTGCTACAAGGACTGAGCTGGTAACACACAGACCTGAGGATGAGATCCTAATCATTAAAAACACAAGATATGCCAGGAGCCTCTTCAAAAGCCTGACTCTTGGTATTCTGTGTATTAACCTCCTCAAGCCATTGAGATTTGTTGATTGGCTTCTGTGATCTACTCACCTAGTGTGAGTGGGCATGATGCCATGGTAGCAGGTGGACTAGGGCATAGATTTACCAGTGGACATGTGGGTTTATGGAGACTAAGGAAGATTGTCATCCCATGCAGAAGTGTTGTTTTGTGCTTTGTGAAAAATCTCCATATAAGTTAATGTAGAAGGTACATCATCCCTACTGCTACTTAAAGCTGGAACAATTCACATCAAACTCTCCAAAACACAGAATTATTTTTTTCCTTTGTATCACTGTGATTTATAACAGAACCTTTATTTTTTAATGCACATGAATGATTTTTTCTTTTCCTTTTTTTTTTTTCTTTTTCCTAATGTGAAGAATTAGTGAATTCTTACCTCATTATTTATTAGTTCCTAGCATTAAAAGAAGGTGTTAGTTTAAGAGGAGAAATATTAGCTGGAAATAATTTGTCCAAATCATATTATCCCCCAAAGGTATTTTTTTATTCAGGGTAGAAAGCAGAGTTAGGTAGCAAGGTGTCTAAATTTGTTGGAAGGGGAAGAAGGGAGAGGTAAATCTAGTGCTCTTGTACTAAGTTCCTAAATTGAAAAAAGAAAAGCAGTTCTTAGAGGAAGAGCCAGTACACTTAACTTCTGAAAGCCTAGCATACCGATGGGAAATGGTAGGCACCCATACACATTTTAAAATATAGATGGCCTTATGGACATCTAATAGAGCAGGACTGGCTTTATTTTGAAGAAAGAAGTAGCATTATCTCCTGCCATTCTCCTATTAACCTTATAGTTATTTGCCCCAGGCAGAAAACTGGTTTTTAGATATACTTCAACCTGTGTGCATGCTTATGTGGGGAGGAGGGAACATGATGTTGTATCTTAGATATGAACCACCATTTCTGAACCTCTGGATAATAGAAATGAAGGGAAGGCATAGCTGTCAGTCTTTCTGGTGAAGCTGTATCCCTTTTCCCTCATGGACCCAAGCTGTAGAGCAGTCCTTGCCCCATGGAGGATTCAGACTCCTGGCTCTGGTCTTTACTGCAGTCATGCATTATCCTACAGGTGAACAGGGAAAGGAGTCAGAAACAGCTCTCTCCTCGGCTAGCTGAGTCTTCTAACTTTTAGGATAGATTTGTTTTCCTTCTTTTCTCATTTTTCTTCCACATGCATTACTCCTGCATTGCTGGCCACAAGGCAAATGGGGAGACTCAGTGACGTGCGCTCATGTTAATAAAAACCTAGTGCGTGATTCCCCAGCTCCTGGCCCAGTGCTCCCGCTAGCATTTGTTTTCTTGAAAGATTTCCCTCTCTGGTAGGTAGAAGGCAATTTTGCATGATCCTTGGCGTGATTGAGTGCCTAAAGCTAGTGACTCAGGTGGTTTTCTGGTGAAGAGAGGAAGTACTTAAGGAGTTAAATCACCTAGTGGGGCAGGACTGCTACATGTAAGGTGGTACATGGACTGAATCCTTGCCTTCTGCTCCAGTTTTTTTTTTTTTTTTTTTTTTTTTTTTTTTTTTTTTTTTTTTTTTTTTTTTTTGTGATTATTNTTTTTGTGCTAGGTAGATAACTGACAGCTTTGCTCATCCCAGGGAATCTTTGACCTTAGCTGCCTAAACTTCAACCTGACTTCTTGTAAGAAAGTGCTTGAGGCTCACCTGGGATGTAAAGCTGTGTTGTGGTGGTATGTGCACATATAGGTCATTTTAAAGTATGGTATTAAAGCAATGAAGAGGAATGGCTGCTAGAACACAGACAATCTGCTTCACATTTCCCACCCATTACAGAATGGATTTGCTTGCCAAGCCTGACGTGTTTGCTGTACCACTTAGGATTCTCAAATGAGTACACAGAGCAACAGAGGCTCAGCAGTATCACAGAAACTCTGCTGATTCTTGATCTACTAATGTCCTAGGCAATACCATGAGAGTCTGGGCAGAAACATGGCAATGAGACATTACTAGTTTGCTGGGTGATTAAACTCTTGTAGTAGCAGAAACTACTCACTGCAATTTGGCACAACTAGGCTTTGCAGAGGATCCTGGTGAACACAAATCCACTCTATTACTGACGTTGGCTTTTCCGCTGAAATAAATTCTCAGAGGATGTTGGGAAGCAATATTTTCTATGGTTTATTATGTCCTAAAGAGAATAACTTCTAGCCATCATCCACTCCTCAGATATTAAGTATCTAGAAAATTACAAGGTTCCACAGGTGTTAGTGCCAGTAAAAGGAAGCTGCCATGCTATGTGAGAGATGAGACAGAACCTAAGGTACTGTGAAGTGTGGAAAAGACAGTGTCTGTCAAAATTGATCCTCTAAGTGGTTAAGGAGCATTTGCCAAGGGTAAATGTTTCCATACACTTAAGAAACATAAACATGAAGAATTAAAATATAGCGATTGTGTGTGCAACATCCTTCACATGTGCTTAAGTGTCAGAGGAAACATATGAGATCTTGCAGCAGTTAGCCATTGAGTTNTTTTTTTTTTTTTTTTGCCATACAGAATCAGTTGCATTTTAACAGCTATTGAATTGTTACCATCTTTTGTCTAAAAACACCTGCAATATAGGGGCATTCATTCTTCACCCTTACAGGACTGTTTTATTTTTATATAAATTACCACAGATGTGCACATGTTTGTATCTTAAAATCCATGTAGCTATGGCAGGGTTGACAGCAGCTGCAAACTCAGATTTTAAAGAATATTGCTGTGGGCAAAATCCCATTTCTTGCAAATCGTGTATATTCATTGGCACTTTCTTTCAAAATTCTACAGAACCAGTATTTTCTCACATTGTATCCAGAGATATGTTATTTCAGTCATGCATGTGAAACTGAGGTCCAAAAAGAATTTTTGTTCCAGGATTATAAAGCCTCTAAAAATAGCGTTTTAGAATAGAAAGCATGACAGTCCTCATCTATAGAACCACAAATGTGGTGCTATAATGTCCCTATCATCTCTTCAAAAGGTATGTCACATAAATATGCCAGAATACTTGTCATGTTGTGAACACTTGCAAGTAGCAATCGGAGCAAATTTGCATAAACATATTAGAGGAAAAAAAGCGTATGCCTGGAGATTCAAATAGCACAGAAAGGAAAGCAACTAATGATCAGAATAAAATTGCACATACGTTCAGGTTGTCCCAATTATATTTCTGTCATTTTATTTTCAGAAACTATGGCTGAGTGTGCTTTGTCTGGTAGTATGCAAATTCTTAGTTCTTCTCAATGATTATTTTTATGAACAAAAGATAAAATAATATTTTTTCTCCCTCTATTTGTAAATCTATAAAGGGGCTCTTAAAATCTAATTGTGGATGTTGTTCTTGTGTAAGCAAGAAGTTGTCTTAAGTATTTTGAAATCATTGTATAAAGGCCTTGAATAAATGCTGCTCAAGGAGTACGTAGGGTTTCCCAATTAGAAAGACCCATGCAGATATCTCAGTGACCTTCAAGTAATTATCTCAAATGGCATTCGCAGTGCCTACACTTCAGTAAGTACATTGAGCCCCCTGTGGCTGATTACCTGAAAGGCACTCTCAGATGGCCAAGGATACAGGGAAGGGCCAAGGATAGCAGTGGGGATAAGGACCTTGACCCACCAAGACCCAAAACACTGACATTTTCCAAAGAGAGGTTCCAGAGTGACTTTTACAAATGATCTGAGTGTCTCCACGCCAGACAGTTTGCAAGTCAGAGCCTTGCACTGCTAAGCAGAGCTTGTTCAGAGGAAGGCCATGTTGTGGTCTTTCAAGGCACTTGGAAATGTGCAATCCCCCCTCACACATAATCAAAATTCAGTATGTGTCTCAGATAAAAATCTGCCTAAATCACTGAGCTGTCTGATGAGCTCAAAGGTAAGGGGATAGTATGGACACATTTGAAGAAATATGGAAATAAAAGGAGGAAGAAGAATATTCATGTGAGCAGTAGAGGTAAGATTATGGAGGAACTGAAGAATATGAAGGAACATTGCTACCAAAATCCCAAATAGATTTGCATAAGCATAACTGATTTCTCTGTTACTAACTAAAACCTCTTGGAAAAAGAAAATCTATTCACATGTTTTTCTGTACTGTCCAAGCTGGCATGTAGCAGTTGGAAACTCTGTTTTAAAAGCACTTTCTTGCTTCTTCTCTGTATGTATAAAACAAGAAATATATAGAGAAATAGAGTTTGTATTGTAAAATCCAATGAGAAGATAGAGATTTTCAACTTGGAGAGAGACCACTTAGGCTTTAAAAAGCCTTGCTAGCGTCTTCGAAATTCACTGCCCCTGAGAGATTTCAAAGATTGCCAGGTGACATAATTTGTGATACTCATTCACTGATATTTTAAAATATTTTAACAGATCCAATTACTTGGAATGAAAGGATGCCATTACACATAGATACCTACTTTTAAGAGAGCAGAGTGCTCTTCCAGTTAGCCTCCCATGTGATATTATTCCAGATCATTAAATGCAGGCTTTTCCCCTCCATTCCTGCCACCCCTCGCCTCCCATTTTGAAGCGAAAGGTCACATATAGTGTGCATATACATGTATATATAATATCAATTTTCTTAACATCTCAACAATCTGCAGGAAAGAGCTTGCACAAAAGGAAAATACTCTGGGAATGGTGCTGTGAAACACGAGACTGCAATCTCTGTAGGAACATAGGAAGGCAGCAAAAGTTTAGAAAAACTTTCAGATTTTAATTCATGTTAAAGTCAGATGTTTCCAGACCAAAGACTGCTTTACTGGAGATCAGATTATACCACTGGCCTGCTCCCTTTTATTAATTTAAGCTGTCTCTGGCTGTGCTAAATGGAAAAGCCTCCCAGTTGCCAGTGGTTTGGAGTTAACAGGATGACCAAGGAGAGCTCACATGCCTCAGAAGTTTTATTCAAAATTCAGTTTAAAAAAGGAGAGATTTTACAGGGCAATATAAACTCAGATCTCTCTTACTTAAGATCCACATTTACTTCCATCTATACAGGTGCAGTCTACCCCACATGAAATTTTTTCACAAAGAGTTTAGTTAAGACACTCTCAGTTAAATAATAATAATAATAATAATAATAATAATAATAAACACCTAATTACATTTAGTTCACTTTTTTTCCTGTATCCTTTCTTACTGTGCATGTTCTAGGTGTTGCACTAGGAACCTTACAAGTCCAAGAAAGAAAATGTGAAGATTACTGTGTTGGTTCTTTTATGCTTTGATCTAAAGAATGCTGTGATCTGAAATTCTATACGTGCATATATACATATATGTGCATGTGCTTGCACACACACACCCCCACACACATATATAATATATATAAAAAATCCATTTGATGATGTCCCAAGGTCAAAGCTTCTTCTCCAAATCACTTCTTTCTCTTGCAGTTTAATAACAAGCAGATTTGAAATGGAGACTACTGTAACAGAACATAAATGATGGACAGTGGATTATGCTATTATCTTCTACATGTCACTCAAGAGCTTTAAGCTTTTGAACAGGGATGTTTTTACTGTATAATCTCACATTTCTCTGGTGAGTTAATAGGACCAGTTTGTTATTTTTAAAAGGAAAGCACTACTCTAATTATCTTGAGTTAGAAATACAGGAATAGTTATAAAGAATTAGAGAAGCAGAAAAAAAAAGTTTCATTAGTAAAGGAAAAAACTTATATTTTGATAAGTACAATGAAAGGGAAAGATAATCAAATAAATGGATATTATTTAAGATTTTACTTAATTTCAGTTGCCTGGATTTACTTAGGACATTTTTTTGTGTATAGAGAACAGCTTATCACAGCAGGATGTTTCATGAAAAAGAATGTACAAGAGTAGAATATAACAAGTAGATTTGGGACAGCTGGAATTAGTTTTAGTATCCAAAACCAGTGAGATTGAAGTTGCCTGGTGGTCCCAGACTTGCTGTTGATATTTCATAGCAGCATATCCAGGTTTCTCTCGTACTCCTAACAAACTGGGCACCATAAAGACATACTGTAAAAAACAGCCTATGTTGTAAAGAATTTGCAGTCTCATAGACAGAAATCAGCTATTTCCTCTGATTTTTAATGGGACTTCTACCTGGATTCTCACAGCTGGCTTTGAGTTTTACATGTTGCTTTCTGGATTAAACCGGCCCTCATCAAAAACAACGTGCAAGTACAACATTCAACATGAAAACAAAAGAGACTAGGACTGTTTAGGGCTGAGAACGCAAAAACAGATCTGGCATCCAGTCTACGCTTTATCCTTTTCAACTGCTCATGGGCATCATTTGCCAAAAGCTGGACCAAATTTTATTTTTAGATCTGGGCACAAACTCAATAATGGCAATTGTTCATGCAAAATGCCAGGGCAGAAATTGTTCCTCAGTGCCTTAAATCACTGTTTGCATTCAGAGTGATATAATTCTCTGTCTGCAGATTACACAACAATAAATTCATTATAATCTCCCTGCCATTATTTCATCCAAATGGAAGTGGTTTTGGAAGCAACTGAGGATAAAATGTAAGCCTGTGATGTCTGTAATTATCTCAGATACACTGGGATTCAGATTCACTCTGATTTCTTCTGAGGTCATAGTGCTGCTATGGGTGGTTTTGACCACTTTTTTAGATAAAGCAAAATGGAAAGAAATTTACATTCTCTCTCTTACTTTTTCACTAGTTTCCTATTTTTCCAATACTTTTTTTTTTTTTTTGATGGCAATATATGGGACTCATAGGACTGAGCAGAGAAACAGCTGCTAGAACACTAGTATTACTGGCAAATTGTATGTATGGTACTCATAAGCTAAAGTACTTCTTGGCATTTTATTCTCCTATACCTCAGCTCATCCCAATTAGGAATGGTGATTTACTACATAATTTTCACAGATATATTTTTGCAACTGCTGTGGAAAGAATTACTACAAAGAGGTACATGAATGTGATTTGTGGAAAGCTTTTTTGTGTGTGTGTGTCACCTGTAGTAAGGCTCTATTACAAAGACATATGTTTGCATAACTTTGATTTTCCAGTTCATAATGTTGAACTAGTTGCTTAAACATTAGGAAGCCCTTTATCCTGCGTTTTTGGTACTGTAGCAAGTTTGGTTTCTCTTTATTGGAAAGGTTTTCTTCAGTGAAATAGAGTCTGCCTGTGGTCCCTCTGTGAGACAGTCATGTGAGGGCACAGAGC
This sequence comes from Anseranas semipalmata, assembly GCA_013399115.1. Classification (NCBI taxonomy): domain Eukaryota; kingdom Metazoa; phylum Chordata; class Aves; order Anseriformes; family Anseranatidae; genus Anseranas; species Anseranas semipalmata. The sequence continues at coordinate 15,957 of VXAA01004190.1, read as the reverse complement.
AAGTGGCCATGGAAATCATGTTTCTCCCAGCATTTCTAGGGACTTATCTTTGAGAGCCAAAATGGCATCACCAATGGGAGGCCCAGGCCTACTAACTACACCTGTGGGAATGAAACAACACCCACAGTAAAGGAGGTCATAGTAAAGGAGTAGAAAAAAGACATCACACCTATCTTCTGGAGTCAGGATCCAGGGTGATTGGCAACTCAGTCCTTGGGACTATTATGGAGCGAATCGTGCTTTAAGCCACTTCCAGGCACACAAAGGACACGTGAAGGAGGTGACTGGGAACAGTCAGAATGGATTTACCCAGGGCAAATCACACCAGACCAAGCTGGTGATATGAGAGGCTGTGTATGTAAGGGGAAAGCAGTAGTGTAAGAAAACACAGGGATATGGCCAGCCTCTTTTCAATGGTCTGTGGGGACAGGACAAGGGGCAATGGCCACAAAATGGAGCACAGGAAGTTCTGCACCAACATGCGAAAGAACTTCTTCACGGTGAGGGTGACAGAGCACTGGAACAGGCTGCCCAGGGAGGTTGTGGAGTCTCCTTCTCTGGAGATATTCAAGACCCGTCTGGATGCCTACCTGTGCAACCTGCTCTAGGGAACTTGCTGTGGCAGGGGGGTTGGACCCGATGATCTCTGGAGGTCCCTTCCAACCCCTACAATTCTGTGAATCTGTGAATCTGTGAATCTGTGAAAATAAATAACCACTGTGAGGATATCTGCACTGGAACATNTCTGTGAATCTGTGAAAATAAATAACCACTGTGAGGATATCTCACTGGAACATGTTGCCCAGAGAGGCTTTGGAGACAAAACTCAAATGGACGCAACCCTGAGCAACTTGCTCTAACCAGCTCTGCTTTGAGCACAACACTGATCCAGAGACATAGGATCATAGAATCTCAGAATGGTTTGGGTTGGAAGGGACTGTTAAAGATCACCTAGCTCCACCCCCCCTGCCATGGGTAGGGACACCTCCCACTAGATCAGGTTGCCCAAAACCCCATCCAGCCTGGCCTTGAGCACTTCCAGGGATGAGGCATCCACAGCTTCTCTGGGCAACCTGTTCCAGTACCTCACCATCCTCATAGTGAAGAATTTCTTCTTAAAAGAATTCCTTCTAAGTCTACTATCTTTTAGTTTAAAACTGTTATGCCTTCTCCTATCACTATAGTCCCTGATAAAGGGTCCCTCCCTATCTTTACTGTAGGCCCTTTTTTGGTATCAGAAGGCTGCTATATGGTTTTCCCAGAGCCTTCTCTTCTCCAGGCTGAACAACCCAACTCCCTCAGTCTGTCTTCACAGAAGAGGTGCTCCAGCCCTCTGATCATCTTCCTGCCCTCCTCTGGACCTCTGCTCTAACAGGTCCATTTTCTTGCTTGTGCTGGGGGCCCCAGAGCTGAACGCAGTACTCCAGATGGGGTCTCATAAGAGTGAGGTAGAGGGAGAGAATCACCTCCCTCGACCTGCTGGCCACACTTCTTTTGATGCAGCCCAGGATACAGTTGGCTTTCTGGGCTGCAAGCACACACTGCTGGCTCATATTCATTTTTTCGCGCATCCAGAGGACTCTTCCCACCTACATGTTTCTGTGATTCTATGACAAAGTGAACTCTATGATCCCACAGAGCTTCTAATGCATTGCAAAAAAAATAACTGGGATTACCAGTTTTTAAATGTCAGAGGGTACCAGGATACAGTATATCAAGATACTTCTGCATACCTCCTTACCCCTCCGCTCCCTGTCATGTTAGACAGCTCTAATGAACTCGGTATTTTCCAAGGGCTCCGTTGATAATAAGTGGAAAGAAGTTCTTTTCCAAAACTAAATTTTACTTTATTTTTATTTTTTTTTTGCTTTTTTCTACCTCTGGTTTTCTTGGCAGGATGACTAGATGAAATGGAATAATAGGTAAAAAATATAAACCAGCTCCATTTAATTTCCTCTTGACTGACAATAGCCTTGAAATACAGTCACTGACCTGCTTATATGTGTCTTGAATGTTCGGGCAGAAAGGTAGGATAGCTAGAATAAGATGTGTTGGTCTTGGATCTGAGCCTGATATTGTATATTTTGATTTGATCAATTCGTAACTAAATGTTGGAGGAACAAGGAACGAAACTTCCCCACCAATTTTCCAGCAGAATCAGCTGTAACATCCTACTCTGTGGTTTATTTTTTCTTACTTCCAACTGTGTAGACAATGAGATTTTTTAATTACTTATTTTACATTATAGATAACTTTCCCTGTCTCTTTTCTTTAAGCTAATCTGGCATAGACAGTGGTTTCAAAACTGAAATACTAAAATATAAATATAAACTACAAGAAACTGCCGACATTTCAAAACACTAAGACAGACAAATTCTGAAAAAAAAAAAAAAAAGAATGTGTGAATATAATTATTTTATTATTTTTTGCAAAGGTATATTTTTTCACATTTTCACATATTCATCCACTCATGAATATTAACCAAACGGCAAGAAAAACTTTTTCAGAGAAATAATAAATTTACTTAAAACCTTAATTTCACTGTTACTGTTTTAAAGATCTTTGATGAATTCAACCCAAATTTGCCAAATCTTTTCAGCTGGGAAGAACTGCCTTTTAGTCAATGCTGTCAGATTTTCATTCCCAGTTCTATTCTCTCCATGACAAGTTAGTCTGAAACCACCTTTCAGGTCTCCCATGCAGTAACTTAAATGTCAAGCTTAAGTCAGCCTGTGGTATGGGACTTTTAGGGTTTTTTTCACCATGCTGTTCCAAAAGTGTCCTGGAATTGAGGTGTCCCACCTCAAGGTTCAATAGTCACCAAGCAGAAAAGTCATTCTCACTCTTGCACTCAATAACAACTGAAAGATTTCATATGAAACAACGGCTGTAAGAGATGATCTCATAGCTCAATGAACAAGATACAGCCCTGGAAACCAGGAACTACAGATGTAAATTCCTTCAGGTACAGGTGGAATGGGGGCACTTAGTCTCTTCCCATGGCATGACAGCCTAACACCTGTGTGAATCTAACCTTCAGTTCCTCCTTTTCCTTTAAAATAAATTTAATGTTTAAATCCACTAGAATCAATTTGACTCAAACTGAATTTTCTGCTTTTTAAAAACTCTACCTATAGTAAGCTTCAATGTTAGAAATGTTTTAACCCTTTGGGATCTGATGCAACTTAAAAAAAAAAAAAACTTATTTACTAAACATAGAAACTCTTAAAAAGAGCCTTGGAAAACAGATGTGCTAATAGTCTTGAATGGAAAACACTATATGCTCACCACCATCCATTCTTTAGCTTTGGATGGAAAATAAATGACACTAGTATTCAGAAGTTCCTATTTAAAGATTCATTGTGTTTCTGGCAAATGTCGACGATCGGGATGGGAAAGAGGAAAAGTGTAGGTGATCATAAATGGAGAATTTGGCAGGTGGTTTGTATTTAGAATTTCCCTGATGGGGGAGATATAGAAGGTGAGATTTCATCTACTTCCTAGAAAGTCATTCTTTTAATTTGAAATATCCTCAAGATATGGAAAGATCACTCACATTAAGGCTGTGCTTCTGAGCTTTCTGGTCTGTTGCAAATGTCTTTTGTTTCACAAAAACCTACAACTACAGATTAAATCAATGTGCACAGTTGGTAGTGACACTTTTTAATAGCAGAGAAATAAAATGACTGGTTCTATGACAAAAATATCCTTTTAATTGTCCAGTCTGGGCAATGACCCAAGGTAAAAACAAGCAGGCTAAATGGCCCATTGCCATATCTCTCAAGAAACAATTATAATATTGTTCTTCCATTTCTTGAGTTGGCTGGCTTCCTATTTCTTAATCTGTCTGTAAGGTCTGACATTATTAATACTCTGTATTTTCTTTTTAAATTGTGGTTTCTAGAGTTTCTCTTTTCATCTGTCTCAGCCTCTTCCTCACACTTTTCTGCTTTGCTACTGAATTTTCTTATTTATTCATTTTCCCTGTTTTTTTTTTTTTTTTTTTTTTTTTCTGTCCTGGCATCAGCCTCTAGTGATATTTGTGAAGTTAGTTTAAATCTATCTGGTTCCTACTCTCACTACGTCTCGGACTTCCTTAAAACGTTATCATGTCATTAAATACTGAAAAATGCCAACTGGACTGATGGAGAAAGAAAGTGTAAAAAAAATGTTCCTATTTTCAGGCAGAAAAGCAACAAAGGAAGGCTGACCATAGGTGTCATACACTGACGAGGTGGTATGCAGGCAGTAAGTTCAAAAGAAGGATCCAAAAACTATCATCAAGGCCATATGCACTTCACAAACAAATTGGTACTGAGGGGAATACATAAGCACTTACATTACACTTGAGGCCATTGGGACCTCACAAAACACCCATTATTGTGCTCACCTATGGTCTGCGTGAGGCACTTGGTTGGAAAAGGAAGAGTTCATGCTCTAGTCCTTTAATGTTTTTGGCACTGATGAAAGCAAGAGTGGAGCTATGAGATTTCCAGCTGAGCTGGTCTCAGAGGACTTTGTCCCTGGTATTGCTGATGTGTCTTCTCGTTTCCTTTCATAAAGACATGCTAGAAGCTATCACTGTACATTTAAACCACTGTAATCTGAATACAGCTTTAAAAAATTGCACAGTGATATTCCCTATAATGTGAACCAGAGCGCTGCTATAGCATTTGCGATTCTGCAACACATCTGAAACTGCAATAATAGTAAACTTAATGCACCTCTGTATGCCACTTGGAGTCCCACTGCTTGTTCCTTGTGAATCGAAAGGAGAAAGTGTTTGCATTTCGGTGGCAGCATACAACAAGTTAAGAATAATAAATGGGCAGGAGAAGAGAAGGTGGCTCTGATTTGAGCAGTAGGATAGAAGGGAAAGCTAGCTCAGCCCCAGGGGTGCAAGAGACCCCAGTCCTCTGTCTTCATCATGTGCTTTCAGGGTAGAGCTCAGTGGAGAGGAATTCTAGGAGAAAGGTCCCTAGGCAGCTAAGAATGAAATATGCTTTTAAGCATAGGGTAGATTGAATTTTACTGGCTTACATTTCTCTGTGACCCTATCTCATACTTTTCAATTGAGATATTCACTTTTTGTTTTTCTACAGCAAGCCAATACATTTTTCTATTTTAAGTTGTCTGATATTAAAAATGAACCCAGAGGTAACTGCCAATCCAGGGTATATACATCTCCACCAGTAGTGAACCTAATTAAAGTGATAAATTAAAGCAACCACAGAGAAGATCCATAACATGAAACATGTTTGGGAGGGCTGGGAGCTGGGCTTGCCTTCAAACAAACTGCTCAGGTAGCATGAAAGCTGGGATGGCCAGGTGCCAACTTCTAGGGAAAAGTCCCTCCTGGACTGCACCAGCCAGCACACATCCGGCAGGGAGCAGGCAGCAGAGATGCAGCTCACAGCCCTTGGCCATCCCCAGACTGTAACGCACCCTCTGATCTTGCCACCTCACTTTTTGGAATTGCTGTGCTGTGTGTCACCATGCCCAATTCCTTTTAGGTCTTGGCACTTTTGTTCTTCTGGAAATCAATACAAATATCTTTTTGGCAGACCAGCGCAGAAAAGGCAGAATGGATGAATGTGAAATACTGCTGCAAGAGGGACTGAAAGAGCAGTGACCGTCCCCTCAGTATGAAGGTTAATACTGGAGAAGCACTTTAGCAGGAACAATGTGCCTCTAAATACAACATCACAAGGAGGCTGGAGAAATTAAGTAGCCCTCTTGCTGCCTGCTACAGTCTCAGTGGCCCTTTTGAGGCACAGGGACAAAGCAAGTACATATCCACTTGGACACATAGATCTCTCTCCCATGTGTACAGAATCAAAGAGAGAACCGTATCACCCGCAACCATAGTAAAACATTCATTTTCAACTGTAGCCCTTTGTTGGCAGAAAGTGATGAGAAGGATTACCTTTCAACAGCATCAGAGTTTGAATTTATTATTATTATTATTATTAATGGAAAGCAATTGTCCTTGCAGGGTAAAATTTAAAGATAACAAGCTGGAACCGTGCACGGCTTTATTAACACAGAGAGCTGAACTCCACTAGCCCCCTCCAAACACAACCGCATGCTGGGCCTATGAAATGAAAGCTGTCTTTAATGAAACAAGGAAATGACATGACTGAATGAATGGGGCTGCCTAACAGACCCGTGCCTGATAACTGAATAAATTCTTGCTGAGAGAAATGGACTGTGAATGCTCATTGCAAAAACACTGATTAAGAGATAAAGGACAACAATCTGACCACAAAACAAACGTTAAGTCTGTCCCCATTAACTTTTTATCCTCGCCTAGAGATTTCTCTTAAACTATAGGAGTCACGTCATCTAAACAGCTTTCTCACAGCCTGCTGGCCATTTCAGCGAAGGTCATCTCTAACTGGGGTTACTCTCCAGAAATAAAAGTTAAGTGTGCATTTCTGTATGATTTAGGAGTCTACTCCTAATTACTGGGAAAATACATACTTCTATCAGCATCTCAGGAATGATTGCATTATATTTTGCTTGTCTGCATAACACATTTACTTTCCATTTTCTTCCCATCCCTTCTTCCTTCAGGGCTGCCTCAGAAAGTTAGGATGTGATCAGTACGTGCATCTACACAAAACTGTTGTATCCAGTTGCTCCATTTACAGCAGCAGAAGGATGTATCAGTGGTGGTTGTGTGAGCCAGGACAGTATTGGATCCCTTTAGTGTAGTGACCCATACAGGTCTAGTAAATTATTATCCTTTTTTTTTTTTTTTTTTTTTTCCAAATGTTCAGCTTGGCCTAGTATCCCTCTCTTTAATACTTCATTTTGTGATAGTCCCAGTCTTTTCAGGCCAGATTTTTGCACAACCTTCCTGATATTGTTATACTTCTTTCATTTCTTGTTTTTAATCTCTTGGTCATCTGCTCATCAGTTTTCACTCAATTTTCTTAAGAATGTAAGTAAAAATGGTGGCACTAGCTCTGATCAAATGTCTATTAGCTTACTACTCTGACTTTGGTAGTCATCAGTAGTGAACGCTAAAGAAAGAGAGCAAGTGTGGAATAGTTCTTCTGTCTCTTTGTAGACAGCTTTGTCTTCCAGCTTGTAGCAGCTAACAATTTAAAGACTTCCTTTGTATTAGGTTGTGTCCAGGCCACTGACTTTATTAGCCTGTTGATGGCCTCTCCTCCAACAATTCTTTTTCTATTTTATATCTATTTTTAGTCTACACAACATCCTGTGGCACTACTAACACAATGTGTGAAAAGAAGTTCTTCCTTTTATTTTGATTGTAAACACGCTACTTGTTAATTTCATTGGATGACTTCATATTTGGACACTGTGAGAAAGATCACAACTTCATTCATGATCTTATGAGTCATGATTTTGTTGATTTCTACTAGATTATCTTTTAGATGTTCTCTTTCAACCGTGAGGATTCTTGATCTTTTTGCTTATTGCTTTGTACCTCTTCTTGGATGAAGGTCGTTCAGTACCTCTGGCCTTTCTCATTTCCAGTGTTTTTTCCTTTCTCACTTAACTATACCCTTTCTGAGATAAGGAAACTGGAACTGCATGCAGCATTCAAAAACAGAGGCAAAATGTTTTGGGAGTTTGTCTGCTTGTTTGTTTTCCTTCATTGATTTCTTAATGTATCTGAACTTTCTGTATGGTATTTTTTAGTATTGATGTTTTCCTCAAATAGTACAAAGTGCTCCCAGCTATTTTTCCACATCCACTAGTGAAAATCATCATATATGTATATAAGTTATAAATACTGAATTCAGCTCATCAACACAATATTTTCAATGGTCATTCCCAAGTTCAACTACCCTGAAGAATTTTGTATCAAATCTATTATCTTGCCAATGCAAAGTATAGGTATATCATTTGTTTTGTATTTGAGTTTTGTTTTACTTTTTGTATAAATAATGTCTGGTACTCATGATTTGATGATTTTTTCAAAAAAAAAAAAAAGTTTGTTGGGGGGGGGGGGATTTGTACAAGATGTTTTGTGATTCACATAACCAGATGCTCTGTGATTCCATGATAATGTTTATATTGGAGACTTCTTCCCTGGATGGCCAGACTCTGGTATGGGAACCCCCCAAATTCTTCCATGAACACTGATATAAAGAGTCCACTTAGCTCTCTGCCTTATTTTCCTTTAGTTCTCCTTTTCAACTCAATTATGTATTGGCCCCACTGGCTCTCAGCAAGCTTCCTACTCTTGAAGTTTTCAAAATGTTTTCATTAATATTTTCTATGCCTTTAGCAAGTTGCTCAGAAAAATATTTTCTGGCCTGCTTTACTATGGCTTACATTTAATCTGCTGAACATTAATCTGTTTTCCATTTTCTTCAGTTGAATATGATCAGATTTTGTGGAATACCTTTTTTATTTTGGTAGCTTCATGGGGTGTATATTTATGGTGGGCATCTAATTCAATGACTTTTAAATGATTTATTATTATTATTATTATTATTATTAATTTCCTTTCAATTAATTGTATTTTTTTCATGCCATAGAGACCTTCATGAAGTAAATATAGAAGACTTTTCCATTTTTTTCTCCAGTTTTGGGACTGCCTCATTATGGTCACTGTTACAGAATAAATCTTCGGGAATAAGATTCAATCATTTTCAGTTCTTTTCCTTTATCTCAAAGGACTGCAAAGAAAATCATTTGTAGTCAGTAGTCCTCTGTGGTGTGACTGTTTCACAGTAGTTACTTCTACTGACTCTGAAAAGTGAAGCACAACCTCCTTCTGTGCACTACAACTGACTTTATACAGTAATAGCCTCACATGCTGAGGAATTGCTTCGTTATCATATAACTAGATTATATACTAGGTAGCATATACTTTTTCTGAAAATTCTACCCAGATGATATTAAGAAATGAATTTTTAATTAAAACAGCATGGAAATTCCTTTGAAAATCAGATTCCTGGTGCTTCCTAGCAGCAGGCAAATGAGATCTCCCCCCACTATCTTATTATTTTTGGAGACTTTTTTGTTGTTTATAGGAAAAAAATACTTATGCTAACACAACTTGCTAAGTAAAATGTCCGTTTGGCAACTATCCCAGAACAGCAACTATAAACACATGTTTAGGTTTTAAGCAGTGTTATACACTAGATAATTTATCATTTCCCTGCTATAGCCATTTCATTTCAAGTCATTAGTCAGCCCTGTACAAATAAATCACAACTTACAAAACTTTAACAATCCATATAAAGGAAATGACATTCTTGTCTTTTCTGTATTTGCAGAGAAAACTTGTCGGGAAAATTTAATAGAGGTGTAAAATGCTTACTTTGCTTTCTACCTTATTAACTTATATTCCTGGATATTTTGTTTCACTGGGGGATTCGGCCTTTCAACAGCACCGGTCTAACTTCTCTGTTTTCAAGTATACATTCCTTTGTGTTTTGTTTGGCTGAAGAACCCTTCCCTTGCTCTTGGAGTCTGTAGGTTAGTCATCGTATTTCGATTACTTTGAGCACACTATGCTTTTCAGGGGTGCATATCACATCATTCTAACATGCAGGCTGATGAGAAAGACTTAGACTACTGTTGGCTGAGATTTTTTCATCAATAGTCAGTGAAGATCTGGAGTATATTTCCTCTGCATTTTGAAGGAGAAATATAGGCATTTGAATGTGGCCGACTGCTGATTACTGTCTGCAGTAACACATCAGCTATGTGTGTGCTCCCAGCAATAAGTTTTGGCTTTGCCAGAATAATAATGGTTGTGATTAAGTCTTTAAAAGAAAATAAATAATAATAATAATAAAAAAATTAAAAAATGCCAAATCTATTGCAGCCATGATCTCTAAGTATCTCAGCCATAAAATATTCTTTTTATTCTTTAAACTATGAAAATTGTAAAAACAAATCCATTTACAAATGCTGTCCTATCTTGGGACTGTAAACCTTCCCTTATTCCACAGCAATCCATTTTCTTGTTCTAGAAAGCAGATCTAAGAGTAAGACTGTGCAACTTAAGGAATGTTCAGTTTTAACCTTTCTACCAAGTTTGTCAAATAGTTTAGGGAAGTGTTTTCATCCATGCATTTCAAATCAAACCCGGGTGGACCACGGAAAAACCTATCAACATAAACCCATTAAGATTGCTGTGAATGCGGGAGGCAGGGGGGAGTGCAGGGGGACTGCCTTTCATGGGCCTTCTGTTTGATTGTGATTATATTTAAATTTGAGAGCTTATTATGTTTACAGCTGTGACTATGTTGCTATGACAGCAGCAATACTGAAGTCCATTTTACAGGAAAAAGACAACTCTTTAAGGATTCCTCAGCACAGCTTGAGTTTCAACCCTTCCTTACACCCTTTTTAATTGTTAAATATGGATGAATACATTTTGTCTGGCCCCTCACCTGGTTTATCCAGGAAAATTTACTTAAGAGTGAATTAGGTGCAAGCATTTTGCAGGGGAATATGTTATTTAAAGCCTTCTGTGTAGCTCATTCTCGACAGTTTACTCAAATCTTCATGCTTCCTCCCCTGGAACCTAGGCTGTGCTGCGTGCCCTGTTTCAAGCCGCTCATGCTCCTGGCTTCATTGCCACAATACCGCAGCTCAAGAGCGAGCAAGCCACACTCGTGTTTCTTGGAAAGAGAGCCCCGTCTGCCTGTCCGTCTGTCAAGCGTTCAAACTCCCACTGTTCCCCAGGGTGCAAGCAGAAAGCAAGCCTCCCTGTGCCTGCCATTTCCCAGCCAACACTCGCACAATGGAGAGCATGTAAACAGTTGGCCAGGCTGATTGTTGCAGTGATTGAAGCAAATCAAGGGCAGCTTTGCCGCGAACAATGAATTCTGCACTCTGTATGCAAATTCCTCTCTGCTTTCACTTCTGTTTCTCATCTGTGCCAGCACGGTCTTCACGAACCTCCTATGAACTACAAAACAAGTTACGAAACCTTGCAGATCACTGGTCTTTTATTATAAGCTTTCAGTTTCACTTACTTTGCACAAAACATTCCTGCAAGCAGAACCCAGGCTGCATAGCTGGACTCCTTCAGGCAGCTGTTGTCTTCCTCAACTTTTTTTTTTTTTTTT
>VXAA01004183.1:1032-12028 GCA_013399115.1 Anseranas semipalmata | reverse complement strand
AGAAACATCTAATACACAGAAATATATACAATTAATATAAGTAACTAATAATAATAAACCTGATACCTAGGATAATGCAGATGAACCAGGTATTTCTGAATAACATAATATACTGTAAGTACATCTGACAACTTTACTTTCTAAGATCATGTCTTTAATAAATAATATGAAGAAGTCACTGCCAAAACACTAATAGCTGATGAGAAAATCTTTAATCTCCATAATTTCACTATAGCTTACATATTTTGTCTTTGGTTTATAGAGTACTTAGATTTTTTTTCCTCTAAACACATCTCAAAATTTTGAAAAGGTACTGAGTGCTTGATTGCTAAGTATTGTGCCTGATTCAATCTTATTTTACATGCAGAAGCTCTAACCACTGTATCCAATATTATTTTATTAGATACTCTTAGGATACCTTTCTACTGACAGCTAAATAAGATTTCTACTAACAAGTAACTACTTACTTCTGGCCTTAAAGCAGTCGTTTACAAATGCAGCATGAAATGGGGTGTTGGCAGCTTTTTGTAATGTACTTAAAGAAAATTCAGATGCCTTGAAAAAGGCAGAAAAACATGAGCTAAATGGATAGAGCCATGCTTTTTAACTGTTTTAGCCTGCTCCTTACTTCAAGCAATTAAGAATTCTCTGTGTCTTTCCACAGTATGTGGCTCCTACATCATGAATACTTTATGCTTCACTTGTTCTTCTGTAATACCTCCCAGAAAATATATATATATATATAATTTTATTTTATTTTATTTTATTTTATTTTATTTTATTTTATTTTATTTTATTTTGTATTATTTTTACCTATAAGCAGCACAAGTATGCTTATCCTGACAAGTTTAATATTTCATGTATAATACTTGGATTACCTTATTCTCATTCATTTCTTATTTTATTTATGATTTTATTTAATTTGTTACTCATGCTTTTGAGAAAGATATCTCTGTGGCTGCTTAAATTTAACAGTAACTTTGACTACACTGGAACACTACACTTGTAGACTTTTAAATAATGTCCAAGTGTTTATGACACCTACAGAAAGACACTTTCTATTACTGCACATTGAGACTGCAGATAAAAAGGATCTTTCCTAAATAACTAAGATCATAATTATGCCTATATATGATTTATAGTAAAGCCTATATCAATGAAGTATTTCACTAGAAACATCTAACAGTTATTACAGTTGCTAAAACACCTGGATTTAGATTTGATCTTGCTCAGGAAAACAAGCCAACAAACAAGAAAACCCAACTTGGTCATAATAAGAAGCAGTATGCAAGATGTTTCAGAAGTATTGGTTATTCAAAGCGGGCTTTGGTTTTGGGATCTAAGGGGTGGTAAAGTGAAAACACCCAAACTGGAAAGTTTAGCAGTTACAAATAGCAAAAGTAAAATAAAAATCTGTATGTCATATAATTACATTTTCATTCAGTCCTCTTCAACTTAGTAGTCATTACAAGTAGACTGTCTCTCTGCTGCTATAGGCAAGATTATGAAAGATGTCTACCTTATAAAATTTCTATAGTACAAGTCCAAAATAAAGTATGATCTTATTTTGCTGACTGCTTTTGCACTGTAAGTCCATTAATCTTTGGTGACTTTTTAGGAATGGTAAAGGGATGTTAATGCTGATTAAATATTTATAGTGATGATTTAAATATAACTGGTTTCCTAAGCTCTAGGGCTGCCAGAGCTGTTTGTCAGATCTACTTTCCCTGTCCTCTCTTATTTTCTTCAAAGACAGAAGACAGATTTTTTTTCCTAGCCATTGAAATAAATAAATAAATAAATAAAAATACAATGCAAAAGGGAAATAGTTATAATTATGATCAATGGCCAAAGTACACTGTTTGCTCAAAACAGACATTCTAAATCACACTTTAACGGTCTGTCTACAGTTAGGTAGAAAAAAAAAATAACTTTAGTAACAACCAGTTTATTATTAGGTGGGTTAAATAAACTTGGAACTGAAATAAAATTATTTTTCATAACTTTGATTTATATTCAAAATTTTCAGGAGTATATTTATACAAGAGAGTGAAAAAAGTGTTATTAATTAACTCTTGAAAATAATAAGATTTTCCTATAATGAGTATACACTTAATCTGAATTGCTAGCAAAAAAAAAAAAAAAAAGTTGTTCTATAAATGAAGCAGAAATAAACTTGCAGATAGTAAAAAGAAATAGAAAAACGCTATAAAAAAATGATCAAAATAGATGTTGATTGTAATAGGTGCACTACATACAAACTAAATACCATGTAGCAAACAGTCAAGCACATGTTTACAATTTAAATGTTACTAGACCTCTTGATCGAACTATATATTGACCTCTTCTGTGTCTGAAAATTAAATAGATGCTAACATGTTTGTGATTTTAATCGGGAAAATACTTGATGTTAAATGGTATTGTGAGAAATATTTTTAAATATTGCAATCTAAATTTAAACAAATCAAAAACAAAGAAGACAAACTTCTTTTTTTTTTTTTTTTTTTTTTTTTTTTTTTTTTTTTTTTGTTAACACTATTTATATATATAAAAGTCAATTTGGAAATGTAGACAGTGAATCTTCATCATATTTTAACTAAAGCACTTGTCCAATCAAAATAAAATTGAGTCCAAGGAATACCCATGTCTAAAACAGACATCAGTATTTAGTGCATATCTTCTCCTCTAAAATCTGCATGGAAAAATAGGCCTTTACAGTAGATTCAGGTGCATCAAGTATCTTCCTAAATGAGTAGCAATCCATGCAGAATATTTGTAATTACTGTTACATTTAAATATATATAATTCTAGGTATAAATGCAGAGGCAATGAATCTCGTACACATTTAGGACAAAAATAATTCAGTTTATAGTTACAATCTAAAGATATAGGCCATTATATATCAGTACATACATTAGGCTATTATACATCAATGTATATATACATACATAGATAAATGTGAATATATTTATATATACATTTATACATATATACATACACATTTATACAAATATATGTATTTGTATAGTTGTAGATATATAAGATTTTAGTGGGGAAACAGCAAGTAACAAAATGGATAATGGAATTTTCTGCTGCAATGTAATAGTCAGCATGACTCAGTCTGCATCACTAATATGGATCAATGTGTTAAATGAATCTTGCTGCCTGAATTTCTGTTGCTGCCAGCTATCTTTAAGTGGTGATTCATTTAGTCAGCTTTGGCATGACTTTGGAATAGCATGAGACTTCGAAACAGGATCCAGATTTCACATTGCCCCCAGTGCCTCAAAAAAGCAGTCTAGAGATTTTCAGATATTTCACCATGAAAGTAAAAGATGGCTATTTTCCCCCACAAATTGCACTTTCAATAAACTATATTTTATTGGATATTAAAATTTAGGAATGAAATTCTATGCTGATAAATCCCGTTTCATCTTCAGAACAGTTCTGCTCAGTCCCAGGATAGAGATGTTTCAAGATAAGATCCCTCAGCCTTTCTCAGGAATCTGGGGGCCAGGGTTTCCCTGAAGACTGGGAGCTGGGGGGCTCCCCCAGGGTCCACCAGGGCAGGGCCTAGCAGCACAGGCCCATCCCACCACCTCAGCCTGTTCTGGGGCACTGGGGGACACTGGGGCAGCCCCAGCCTCAAGTACTGGCCACCTCCCTGGTGAGGAGAATGCGCTGAGGCTGAGCCTGGATGTGGGCCTTCAGGAGGAAGGGCAGGGCGGAGCTGTGGGGAGCTGGAGACTGGTCCTGCTGTGACTTTGCTGGGACTGGGGTTGATGGCCCCAGGGTATGATACGGAGTTCTGAGCTTTGAGTAGGGCTGGGAGAGCCCAAAGAGACTTGGGCAGGAGCAGTCAGGTCTAGTGATGCCTTCAGAGTCCTGACACTATTCAAGATTCCTTTTTTTTTTTTTTTTTCTTAACAATTTTTCTTAACAATTTCTTTTTTTTTCTTTCTCTCTGCAATGCAGAGGCTTTTAGAGTTTTGCTAATCCTTCTTTCTTGCTCCCCAATTACCTGTGACAGGCACTTATCTAGGCCTGGATCTATCTCCATGTTCCTTCAGCTGTTCCCAGATCACATCAGCTGTTCCCATATCACATGGCCCTTTTAAAATCCTGTCATAACAAGGACAGAATTCTTTGTTTAAAGGTGATATGTCATGCTTAAATCCTTGTATTATCACAAAATAAGCACTGCCCTTTCAGGTTCTGACTCAGTTAATCACCAAAGGAGTTACTCCCCTGAAATTAATGAGACTTCTGCCTCTGTCAGCCTTATTACTTGTCATACTACTTTATGACAATCAATCAAAAAGTTTGGGAAGTGAAGACATAATATACATGTGCACATTAGAATGAAACATTCTTCCATCTGATACATTAAACTATATTTTCAGTATGAGCATAAGAATCCCCATGCACGGTGAAATTCTGCAGCACGTTCAGTGTGATAAGAAATACTGCAATAGCTAGGCTTGTCTCAACGCTGACATGGATTACTTTGTTTATCAGGCAACTAGAGCTCATCCACACCACAGGATCCTCCAAAGTCTGTAACTCAGGCCATGAACCATAGAAAAACAAAATGAGAAGTAAAAAATGGATACCACCTAAGACTGTAGGACCCAGCCCTTGCAGTTACCCCTATCAAATGGCTACAGGTGATCAGTGAACAGGAAGGCTGAGAAGGTAAAATTCTATGAAGTCTTTTTGAGAGACAGGCATTCCTGTCCTTGAATAACTAGCAACAATGGAAATAAGAAACACCAAAGAAGCTCTGTTTAGAGACAGACAGTGGTTTGCAGGCAAGATAGTAGCTCTTCACAGATCAGTGATTTTACATGTAAATCATAAGAATACACAAAATCTGGTGCATATCCTTACCAGATTTTGTCAAACACCTGTAGAAACTAACAACTTGAACACAATTTGTTTGATTTGATCTATAAAAGTCATAATGTATATTGCACGAAGAACTGATAAAAAGTATTAAGAAACACTATCCAGTATTGGAAGTAAATCTGAACAAGACATAGAAGATATTGTGACAGAAGTACATAAGCTTTTCTTTGCCTTCGCGCTTAGGAATCCATGACCTCTTCACAACGTGGTAGTGACTATACAACTACTCGTATACGTTAATAAGATCACTTTCTCTCATATTCCTTATTATTGTACATATTCATATAACAATTACAGAAAAACTGACAAATATCTTCTCATGGTGGCCACAAATCTATGAGCTGAATCAACCTTTTGAAGATAATACATTCATTAAGGCTATTTTAATATGCCATTGTTATATGTAATTTTTGGTCAGTTTGTTGTTTTTTGTTGTTGTTGTTGTTGTTTGTTTTTCTTTTAATCCTTCTGTGACATGAGTCTTTCACTCACATCCAAATTAGCATTTTCCCCTCATTTTTTTGGAAATCAGAGAACCTTTGATAAGAAAGTCAGATTCTACTTTGATTTCTTTTGCTTCATAGAGGTGTCTATCTCAGTTCATTACAAACAACTAGCCTGCAGCAAATTCGAAGTAGGCAGCAGAATACCTTTTTTTGTTTGCATCTGTTGTCATCTGCTAGAAGGTGACAAGTACTAGTGTTGCTGTACTTCAGGTGCTCTGGCCTTATGAAGATATTTTCTTTCCTTGCATGAATGTTTTCTGCCGGCATCATTTTTGTATCCTTACAGTCATTTGAGTCAGACTGTCCTTCAAGTTAAAAAGAAATGCTTTTTACTGCAGGTATGCCCATATGTTAAAAAGAGCTACACAGCAAAACAACCTATAATTTTCAAGACCTGACAGCCTGTACAGTGAGTTAAACAGAATTAGTAAGAGTACCTGAATGATTCTCTTCTGTGAATCTTGATGACTAACATTACAAAAAAACAATTCTTAAACTGAATTCTGAGGTGTATCTGGAAGATTCATCTGCTGTAAAACTGGAGAAACTAGTTATAAAATATATTTTAAATATTCTTTTTTCTATTGAAAGCTAATAGATGTAATCATTTATCACACAGATTCTAAACTGTATACTGTAAAGGATGTTTTAGAGACATCACCACTGAAAGAAACACTAACTGAATTAAAATCTGCCCTTGAGTGCAAGTACATCAAATATAAATATGTTATTTTCTGTAGAGTAGAAACACATTACTTGCTATGACAGGAATGTGTAATACTCAAATTACAGACATTTATTATCAAATGTAGAAACTGCTAGTACCACCTACTGGCAGAAATGCAAAACTTTTTTTTTTTTCCCTATTTATAATATTCAGTAAATCAGGATAGCAAACAAATGTTCGCAACTCTAATCTCATCTTTGATTACAAACAATATGCAGTTATGTGTAGGAGATGAATTCGAGTATATTTTGATGAACTAAGCTACTATCCAATTAGTTATGAAAGAAAGAAAAGAAAGAAAAGAAAGAAAAGAAAGAAAAGAAAGAAAAGAAAGAAAAGAAAGGAAAGAAAGAAAAAATGGAAGGAAGGAAGGAAGGAAGGAAGGAAGGAAGGAAGGAAGGAAGGAAGGAAACAGCAACGAGAAAAACAAAGAAACAAACAAACATTAAAAACAAACAAACAAAAAAAAAAACACCAACAACCATAATTGTAACTTAGGTAAATTACATAAAGTTTTATTTAAGAAAGCTGTACAGAAACTTATCTCACATTGCTCATTCCATATCCTTGCTTTCTTGTCTGGGCTGATGTGTGAACTTTGTACTCCTTTTATTCAAGAAGTTCTATTGATCTTTTCCTTTCAACACCCAGTGACTACATTTAACTGGTAGTCAGTTTATCCTTTGGTGCTTTGAGAACCACTGGGAAAATTCAAGATAAATGAATCTGGATTTGATCTGGATATTGTCAGTTACGTGGAGTTCCTTCCTTCCTTCCCTCCCTCCGCCCTCCCTCCTTTCTACCTTTCTCTCTTTCTGTCTTTCTTTCCTCTGCCAAACATCTGAAACTTCAGTTAAATTCTCCCCAGCCTTATCTAGGTCCATTTGCAAGTACACTTTCATTAGAACTGGTAGCACCACTGCTAGCTATGTATAATGCAAAGCTTTATGGTCTTTATCTCATCAGATAACTTGTTTGTTGAGGTACTCAAAACTTTCTGCAGTAAGTATGCAACTCAATTTGTTATTCAAGCCAGACAACTGGAGAAGTGTATGCAATTGTTCTTACATGAGTTGTACAACCAGAAAATTTTCATTTCATTTTCATTATTATATCTTGGGACAGCAAACAGAATTTTGAATAAACAAATATCAAACTTTTCTCAGCTAAATATATTATAGTTGCTTGGGTAGAAACACACTAAATTTAATTCTTTTAAATATTTAAGTTATTTCAAATGCGGTTTCACTCTCTCTCACTTTTCTTCTGTCTCCAATCAGAGCACCACTTCCATACTCGGAGAGGTTTTGTTCCCAAGTGCACCACATAACAAACCAATGTAAATTATGAACAGAAATACTACAAAATGACCTATAGGGCTGCCCCACTTCCAAGTTGAAAAACAGTTTATATCTAGGCATTTATATTATTCTTCCATTTTACCTCACATTTTATGACTCTTTTTGCCTTAGTCATCAATCTCTGATGTGGAATCTTGTTAAGTGCTTTTGAAAATCTAAATAAACTGCCATCTACTGATTTTTTCTTATCTATTGTGGCACTAATATTTTCAAAGAACTCCAGCAGGTTAGTTAAGCATGACCTCTCCTGCCTGAATCCATGTTTGGCTATCCTGAATGAAACTATGTAGTTTTACTTCACTCCAGATGTTTCACATGAGAGTTCCTGCATTTCCTCCCAGCAAATGATAAACTCACTGGTTTCCCTCATGTCCATTTAAAGGAATATAATGAAGTTATCTTTGATGCTTCTCAGTCCTCAGGAATTTCTCCTGAGTAGTGTGAACTTTAAAAATGTCAGTGAAGAATTAAGTGATTTCCTCACTTCATTCCATTAACACCATTTTTGCTGAGCAGAAAAGATGAAAACATTTCAAGGGCTTTAATAAACACTCACTGAAAATACTTCCAGTTGTGTATCAAATTGGAAAGTCTAGTCTACCCCGTACAACTTCTATCTCCCTTACATTTGTGAGAAGAATAAGGTGTAAGGTGCATAGATAAATGTTATAAAATAATAACAATAAAATAATAATAATAATAAAGCCAGACAAAACAGAACAAAACAAGAAATGTCAGAGTTAAATCTGAATGATTTTTTTTTTTTAATCTAAAATGGAAACAAACATAAAAAGAGACATAAAAGCAGCCAGAAGAAAAACCTAGGTGTTGAATTTGAGTGAGGAAGGCTGCTTGCTTGTGAAGGCTGATAAGAAGGTGTGTTAGCTACTTTTACTAACAGTTATTATTGTCAGCCACTGTAAATCCATCCTGTTTTAGTAGATACCTTTCTTTTCAATAAAATAAAGTTTATTGTAAAACTCATGAGATTTTTCCAGCAAGATAACCTAAATATTAAAGGGTGTTACATTTTATATGCATTCTGCTCAAGGATATTACATTTTACAGCGTTTACATTTTGTGTATTTCACAGTTTTACTACTATGAACTACAAATCCCAGAATAAGAATTCTTCAGGAAGACCAAGTCAATTAGTGACTACCATTTGTTAAATATATTTCTAAACATTACCATAAACAGATTCTAAAACTGTGTATTTTACTGGATTATCGCTCAAGAACATTTTATTTGTTTGATTTTTTGAACTTAAAATGTTGGAAATATGCAAGTGTCAATTTATAATAGAAGAAAAAGATTTGACATATCTAAAAGTCCTGCTTTCTCTCCACCAATATATAACTTTGGATTATTATTTAGGATTATTATTATTATTATTATTATTTTTAATGAAGAGATATGCAAAGACTATTCACAAAATTAGTCACTGCAAATATTACGTGTTCAGTTGTGGTTTGGCACAATCACAATGCTAAGACGGATGTAAAGCAGACACAAGGGATGTAACAAATACACATGGAACAGGTATACTTGTAATCTTTGCATACTCCAGAACAAAAAGGTTATTAAATTAGTAACCAGCTTTGAGGGATGCTCTGGCCTTATTTTGTGCTATTTCCACAGGGTTTTTTCACAGAGGTCTACTAGCCCAAGAGCATCCTAAGTTTATTTCTGTAAACTTACAGATTTTCTAAGCTACTGTCAGTCACATTGTTGACCACTATGTAGTGAGTTCACTTTCTCATGACTAAAATTGTGGTAAAATTCTCTTTCTGTCCTACAGGAACAGAAAGGTAATTGTATTCAGTTTCTCTTTAAAAGATAGAGTTCTTTATGATTGTTAAGGGCTTAGAGGATAAGCAGCCAGGCCACAGTCCCAATTTTTGCCTCTTTTATTTTGTGCTGTCTACACAGAGCATCTAGGGTTATCCTCAAAGGGATCAGGCTGCAAGTCTGGATAATCACAGAGAAAAGGAACGTGGGACTTCTCTCTGTAGATGCATTGGTTAAAATCAAGATCTGTGCTAACTCTTTAAAATGAAGTACACTTAACCTATACACTATTTAATATTCCTCAAAGAGGGGATTAGAAAACAGGCACAATATTCTCTAAAAGTTTCAAGTTCAATTTAATGAAAACATAGCAGCTGTAAATATATGAGGTATCCTGCATACCCCTGTGTTATCAACTCTATTCATCTCTAACAATGGAAAAGCACAGACTGCACTCATCAGGAAAAGTAATTACTCATTATTCTTTTTAATTTTGATCTTCATAAAAAAGAGGATTTTAATTACTTGCAGGAATCTATTAGTATGTGAAATCAACAGCTTACACTACCTTCAAAAAGGACAGAATGACTTAAACAGTGATTTTCTGTTCTAATGTATTCACAAGTAAATAAATTAAGATTTTTATGAAGTTTAAAACTTAAATTGTAATTAGTCAAATTCAGAGCATACATAAGAAAACTGAATCTTACTCAGTGACAGACCAATTTCTGCCACCTCTGTAGTAGGCCATCCAACATGAAATATGGTATCAAAATAAATTCCCATTTAATTACAATTACTTATTAGTTACTGAATTTTGCTTTGGCTTGAGGTCAGTAAAGAATATACAACTCTGGGAGAAATAATGAGAGCTTTCAGAATGGTTCTTAGAAGTGTCCACTGATGCTAGGGAATGGGTCTTTTTTGTCCTGAAGAAGACAAACACAAGAAAATCATTCAAGATCCATAGGAAAGTCTGGGCAGTAGAGCTGTAGGGAGGGAGACCTAAAGGGGACTTTTCTTACTGTCTTTTTCTTTGAATGAGCAACTACATAATTATCTTCTAATGCCAGGAATTTATGTGGCTGGGGGCATTCTTGTTCTCTCTGACAATCTGTGGGAATATCTTCATAACCCAGACCATGTCTCTGCTGTTATTCAGCATTTGGGTTGAATAAAGTTTCCAGTCAGGTAAGCCACGGAATCTGTATTTAAGTATTTACATTGTTCTGCACCCATAGTTATAGACCATCTTTCACTGATAGTGGAAACTATCAGCACTATAGTATATTGAAAACCAGAGAGCTACTTGTGCAATGAGATTACATTCCCTAGGGGAAAGTAGTGTGGTGATTTTACCCTGCTGGGCAGCTGAACTCCACTACAACCATTCTGTCACTCCCCCTTGTGGTGGTTTTACCCTGCCAAGCAGCTGAACACCACAGCCGCTCTCTCACTCCCCCTCCTCAAAGAAGAGGAGGAGAAGGAAGTACGATGTAAAGAAAACAAGGTCTCTCGCAGGTTGAGATAAGGGTAATTTAATTAAAGGAAAAAAAAGGAAAGAACAAGCGAAGGCCGCGCAGAAGCACAGAGGGGAAAGGGAAAAAAAAAATTATTCTCACTTCCCCATCAACGAGCGGTGTTCGGCCACGTCCTGGGAAGCAGGGCCTTAATACGCGTAGCGATTGTTCGGGAGGACAGAC
>VXAA01004180.1:314-26599 GCA_013399115.1 Anseranas semipalmata | reverse complement strand
GGGGCCCCGGGGCGGAGTGCCGCCCTCCCGCCGGCCCCGGCCGCTTCTGACAGGGCGGCCCCGGGGCTCCGGGCCGGGGCGGTTCGGCGGCGCCGCTCGGTCTGTTGCTTGCGGAGCTGCCTGTAGCGGGGTCGGTGTTCCCGCCGGGAAAAAAGCGTTATTAGCCGTTTGGAATGGTGCTGATAAAAGTCGTGAGGTTTTTAGTAAGTCTTACTGCAGGGGCTTTTGGGATAGGCTGGTTCCGTTCCTTGCAAAGCGCCTGGAATTTTCTTCTAAAAATAACTTCGAATGGAGCATAAGTGAGTAAAATGGGAAAACAAGTTATGCAAAAGCACAAGATTTAAACAGTTTGAAAGCAGGGGACGTTTCCCATGGCTTTGCTTCTATATATATTTCATTGAATATAATGCAAGGATTCTTAAAACCTTAATCCAGTTGCTTAGTACAAACTAAATCAGGCACAAAGGTAATCACAAATAATTGTATAACTTTTAAAAGAACTGTTGTCAAGCATTAATCATGAACATATTAGACCAAGAATGCTTATAGCTGTTCCTGAGATGATTTCAGTAAACAATCTGACAACATCGGTAAGTAGTCAGCCTTGTTCAGCTCATTTGGTATATACCATCAAATTTATTGTTTCAGAATGCATGATAGCTGGTGAAAAGCTACAGATATCCTTGAATCTGAGATGATAAACCCAAGGGCATTGGTGTAACTAAGCATATTATATAAATAAATAGTGCTATGTGAGTTAAATATTTAGAAGGTGGAGGAAGTATCTTCAGTTGGAACATTAAACTCCCATAATCTTGAATCACCTTGGGGAGAAGTTGCCCTGCAAAATTTAGCTAATGAATATGTATTAGCGGGACTATCACAATTTTTTCATCTTTCTTTTTTTTCTTTCTTTTTTCCCCCCCTCCTCTAAGTTGCTGTTGGTAGGAATTTCCCTTACTTGTAATTGCTGTGGGGAGAAAAGAGTTTAGAAGTTCTAGCAGAGGAGAAGCACTTCACGTAGGCTGTAGTCATGTGTTTGCCATTATTACTGCAAGAAGTCGCATTGGTTCTTTTTCGACTGTCTTTTGAGTGGTGCCCTGAGGCTGCTTTCAAGACAGATTTTCTGTCTGTCCAGAGAACTAATTTACAAGCATGGCCCCAGGTGCAGCTCCAGAATACTGTTTGAAGGATACAGGGCTCTGTGTGCATGAGCGTGCTGGGAGGGTTAGTGTGTTAACAGCAGGCTCAATAGCTTAGATATACTAAATGTACTGCTGGGCACATCTAGGTCTGCTTGCTGTTGCATGTTGATGAGATCAGGATGGATGGAAGGAAGGTGGATCTGGAGACCTCTGGACTCTCTTCAGAACAGTGTTCACTGGTAGGAATGCACACACCATGTGTATGAGAATACAGTAGGATTACTAATGCACTGATTTAACACAAGTGCCTTCAGCATTAGAGTTTAGGGAAGAATGTGAAACACTTGAAAGAGGAAATCCGAGTAATAATTTACTTTTGAGTACCAAAATTATACAACTAAAAGCGATCTCTTAAAATAGTCACATGCTTTTTTATACATCTGGCAATACAGAGGATGTTTTTTAAAAGGTACTGTTTTAATAATTTAATATTTCATACTTCCAAAGACAGTCATGCAAGTAGATAACTGTGTATGATTTTTGTCCTTGTTAGAACTCAGATGGAACTGTGAAGGTTTAATAAGGCTATGCATGTTTGTAAGCATGTGAACAGTACTAACTAAAAACAAAACAAAAACAAAAAAAAGACACTTCAGCATTTGGACCAGAATCTTGCTTATTTCCCATTCCTCCTGGAAGCTAAGAAAAAGCTTTCTTTGTGCAAGAGCACTTATGATTACTTAAACAAGAAACACTGAAGGTCTCCCTTACTAGAGACTTCAGGAAAAAATGTCAGAAAAAGTTCCCTCAAGAATTTTTTAGGTTTTAGAATATGATGACTGACTAGGCTATTTCCTGATGTCTCATTCACTCCATTTTCTGAGACAGTGATGGAAACCATGTTCAGCAGCATGTTTCAGTCCTCAGCAAAATGTAAGTAGGTAAACCAGAAAATGAATAACTGAAAGGGGAATGTTTATGTCTTCTAAAACAATGTCTCAGCGAGGCTAATTCTTCACCACAGTAGGATTCTCTTTGATCTAACATTTTAAAAAGCTTTTTTTTTCCTTTGGAATAGAATTTAAGCTCAGGGCCAAATGGGAGTTTCAAGAGCTTTCTCAAAATAGTAGTTCCCTAATATTTCTACGAAAGGAAGTATAATTTTCATTAAACATTTCTCAAGTATTTTTAGCTTGTTGATTTAATGAAGAAAATCTGTTGCAGCTGGATTGCTACACAGGAAATGACATGATATTTCCTGGGACACAGGAGGAAAGGCAAGCAAGCAAATGAGAACAGGGAGTCAGTCCTTCACAAGCATAAGGGAAGGTTCAAGTAGTGTTAAGTAAAGAAAGTTCCACATTAAAACCCAAGCATCTTTAATTTTCCTGAGTTTTTGGAATTTGATTTTACATGAATGGAAGATTGTCAATTTGATTGCATTGTTTCAGTTTTTCTCAGTACTTAGATGTTTGTACTTGGATTGTACACAAAATTATGGTGCATGCCATAGTTCACTTCATTCTTAATAATAGTGACACTGAAATGTTTGACTTAATCTAAGTATGAAATTTTAGTTCACCTGAAGAAATTGATTTCATTTCACCTATATTTTTGAAGCATTCTTTGTGAAAGGAGGATATTTCAATAACTATAAAGGATCTCTGGATATTATTGTAGATGATGCTGAACAAAGCTGCTTACAGGCTGGTTTCATAAAAACACCAGATACATGGGCATGCCTTTTTTTCCAAATAAATGAATAACAGCAGGCAGTTTAGGGTTGTTAAGGAGCTGAGTAGGTTTCAGGTTATTAATGGAGAACATCAAGAACATTTTTCCTCTAAATTGCTCTTTCAGCAGGTGAAGGCATTCAGAAACAGAACAATGATGGGGTTAATATTTCTTCCTTATTTTGGCCTCCTGGGGCATAGAGCTGTCACATTATGCTATGCAATGCTTTAAATCCCAGGTATATTTTCTGGGAAAGGATACAGTCAGTGTTCACCTGAAAATGTTTAATTTTGATGTTGCCTTTAGAAATAGGTTTTGTGCATTTGTACAAAGCTTGTAACTGAGAGAACATAAGGCACAAAGAGGGAATTTCACTTTTTTTTCTAGCCTTTTATCGTGTCATAAAACAAGACGTCCTAATCGAAGTTTAAAGAATTTGCATACATATAACCATATTAATGAAGAGAGCCTTGGCATTGCTTGAAACGTGACTTCAGACTGATTTCTTCAGTGACCGCTCAGTCCAGCCACCATATGCCAGAAGCTTCTTTGTTGTGTGGTTGCCTTCAAGACTAGAGCTTGTGGACAGTTTTTCTACCTGGTTTTTAAGCGGGTAATTTCACAGATCTGGTTGAGAGCATGACCAAGCAGACAGTTGACTGTCACAGCTGCAGAGCTCCAGCTCCAGAGACATCACTTAAATTACATTTGTTCCCTCCAAATCATACATAGAACTAGTGTAATAAGGTTACAGTTACCTGAGGACCGCTGGTAACTGCCATACAGTTCAAGCTGTTTCCTTAAAGCAAGCTGAAGCTGTGTAAGGTACATTTATAATAATAACTTTTCACTGAACATATTTACTGTATGGGTTTGTGTGGATGTGAATGGAAAAGGAAATAGTATGCATTGTCATAAAAAAGGTATGAAATGTACTATACATCTTTGCCAATAATGGTAAATTACTCATGGGACACTTTTTTTTTTATAATAAAGGTGTGTGCCAAGAATGTCTGAGTTCCTGCTGTAATGGAGAGTAAATAAATTTGCCTTTCCTGATGAAATTTTTATGTGTAATAAATTGTTTTTCAACAAAATGCCAAAAAAAACATTAGAGGAAAATGCTCCATAAACAATTCCATTAAAATAAAAAAAGGGGGGGGGGAGGAAAGAGAAAACAGTTTTCCGAAAGCTCGGTGTGAAAGATACAAAAAATGCTGTGGTAAATTCTTAGTAGAGACCCTGTGATGATAATCATTGTTTGCAGTGGATTTGATCTCAGTTATTGAATAGCTTAGCAAAATAGTTGCAGTACGCATGAATTTCTTTCCTTCACTTCTTACTGAAAGCAGTGACAGTGAATCAGCAGCAGAGACTAGTCCAAGAGTCGTTAAGCGTTTTCAAGCCATCATTTGGCACTGCTGTTCCAGTGCTGCCCAGGCCAACGCAGGGTGCGTCAGACCCGTGCCACTTGGAGCTTCTGGAAGTCTGGCAACAATCTGCCTGATATTATCAGCATTCCCTTAAGAATTGGCACTGAAGAACAAACACCAACTTGTAAGAATGTGATTACAATAAGAAGAGAAGTTTAACAAATCTAGTAACAGCTCATATTAATATGCTTTTAATTTTCACTAAATATGCAGTCACTTCTTAAATCATTTCCTTTATCCAACTTAGTATGCTTTCAAGTTAAGAATTGCTTCAGTTTTAAAAAGGATCATCAGATCTTTTGAGACAGAGGGACAAAAATTATAATTGTTTCATACCAAAGAAAAGCTGAGGCAATTGAAATAGGTACAGGGAAAACTTTCTGTTAAGGTCACTTCTGGTTGAGTAATTTGCAGCCATTTGGACAGAAAAGATTTAGCCAAGCCATTATACACCAAGGATGCTGAGTGACTAGTTTTTGCAGTGTAGTGGATGGTAACGAATAATGTTGAGAAGGGCTAAAGCAGTAAGAAAAGCATAAGAAAATTTTGGGGTTGAGGTATCATTGCAAAATTAGGGAAAAATGTAGGAAGGTGTGGAAGGATGTACCCAACGTGTGATACAAATAACTGTTGTGTATTCGTAAGTTTCCTTATTTCCTTGTTCTAGTGAAGGTAAATACCATACGTACTAGAAATGGCAATTTGAGGAATGCAGAGGAATATACTGGGCGCAAGTGATCAAATAATGAAAACCAAACTGGCAGAAGTGCCAGACAGTAAGTTTTTCCAGTGGTTTAGGTGTGAGACAAGAACGCTTCCTCTATTTCTCTGTTGTGCTGCTGACACAGGGCAAAGCAGCCCCGTGTTGTGACTGTCCCTATTGATCTTGGGCTGCTGGAACTGGGCACAGGGGTTTAAATCAGGTCAGTTGGATGTGATGAGTACGTGCAGCTGCAGGAGCTTGTTGTCAAGTGTTTTTTCCTCTGTGTTTGTGCGTGTGCATCCTTTAGGTGAGATTTAACCCTGATATTTAGTATAATTTCTTCCTACAAGATAAAGTAGCATGTAAAGACTTTAATCTCCTAATCATTCGGTGCTTAATGATCATCAGTGAAGAGACTGATGGCCTTGGAGTCATGAGTGCACAGTGACTATAGAACTGTTGTTTTTGATTTTGGTAACATTTGTGAAGATTGATAATCCTGTTTACATGCATGCATACATTTATTTAGACATATTGTTTTGTGATTAGTTTTTTGTAGGATTCCCTGCAAAGAAAGAAAATAGGTTTTATTTTACTATTCAACACAGAAGGGAGAGGGTTCATTAGATGTAGACATTGGTTTCCTTAGCTACAATAAAGATCATCACCCTTTGAAATTTGAAATTCTTCTGTAGCAAAATCTCACTTGTAAAGCATTTTATCCAAATTCTGTTTTTCATTTTACTTATGCATAATTACATGCTACACTATATCATTTTGGGATTAAGAGCAACATGGTGACATTGCTATTTTAAACTAGCCACTGCTCTGGGTATCAGCGAGATCATCTCAGGACCACCAGGATTATAAATACTGTATGAGAAGGTCAGGTTTAAAGTTTCCAAATCTCCATAAGAAAGCTAGCTTAACTTCCAATCCCTCCATAAAACCTGATAAATTTATTATCCTCTACAAGCATCAGAAGAAAACAGCTGAAAATTAAGATGAAATGACATCCGATCTATTTCATTCCTAGCTCACTAGCTGTTGCTAACTTGTTTACAGATATAAGAAAAGTTATGTTCATATCCTTGGATCATATTACTTCCCACAGGGACATGACTACACTTCTTCAAAAGAGAACTAAAGATGAGGAGACGCATCTAGATTGTTCAGGATCCTTTATTTTAGGATTCTGCTGACATTAGTCAGAAAGCTTTTTTCACTGGCATTTTCAATCAGTATACCTCGAGTTAGCTATTTTCTTTACAGCTTCTGCTGGAGATCAGTTTGTGTTTTGTTGTAGCAGTCTGTCATATTAGATTTTTTTTTCCTGGTTTGACGAAAATTTAATTTCAGTTTGAGAGAAAATAACTAAAGATTAAGAATATCTAGTTTCCCTATGCTGGCTGCTGGTTAAACCAGCGTTGAATTAGACCTGGCTTTTCCAGTTGCATTTTTCAGATACCAAGGTCTCTGTAGAAGTTAGGGTGAATTTTCATTAGTAATAAAGGAAAAATACTACATTACTAGTGCACAATGTGTTATGTGCTTCAGTTTCAGATATTTACTTCAGAAAGCTTTTATGTATTTCTTTAAAAGGTCAAAAGCATTGCTCAATGCTTTCAAGGGCGTTTGTGTCTAATGATACTAATTATCTCATTAGGCTTTAGAAAGTTCCTTCCATGGGAATTCAGGAGTTTCTGAAGAGATTGCTGCTGTACTTAAGAAGGAGCGATTCTGTGCGTTTTGTTAGTTTTCTGAGACCATGAGAAGGGACACGGTAGGAACATGCTTGAGCAGATGCAGGAATCAGACACAGCTGTTCTGTACAGAGTTGTTCTTAGTTAAAACTGCTGTTGCAGACATGCTCTTTGGGAAGAAGAGCAAGGCAACCTAGATTTGGCTGGTGATGATCAGTGTCAGGAGGTGAATACCTGCAGCTCAGTCCAGCTCCTCGTCACCACTGTGACCTCGTCACCCCGCTCCCCAGTTCTTCTAGTCCAAGTGTACTTCTGAGCCTTCTCTAACCCAGCTCTTATCAATGACTTTGGGGTAAAAAGAAAAGTTATTTTTTATTACTTCTTGGAACTGCGCTGGGGGTATCAAGTGATAGTAATTGGAAAATTTAGCAAAAGAAACTTCTAGTAAAGGAAACTAAGCTTTTGCAGCAACCTCCCAACCGGAATGTTCAGCACTTTCAGTCATCTGCCAAAGGCTTTCACACACGCATGGCTTTGTGACGTTATGTGTGAGAATCTGAGTGCTCAAAGCACTTAATGCATTGCGTTTGTCTCTGTGTTGGATTTTTTTAATCCAGTGATGTTCTAAACTCAGGGTAGCATAAATCAAGAGAAATAGCATGAGGGGTGATGGGTTTGCACTATTATAAAGTTCATGTAAAAGCCAGTTATGCTGGCTACATTTAGCTACATTTATTCAAGTTAATTCCAGGCAGTTGCTTCTATAAGTTAGACATAGCCATCATTTCATTAAATTGTAACAAGAAAGAGGAAACGATTTATACAATGGTGCTTCTTCTCATTTATTGAAAATCACATATGAAATGCTATAAATGTAAGGAAATTGCTCAGTGCAGTTAAGAAAACTTTTACAATCAGTTTCATACTATAATGAGAGATGTTCAGCCTACAGATGCAGCAGGATGACAGAAATGTTTTAGTTCAGTGCAGATGGAGTTAGCAGAGCTGGGACACTTACTGTAGAAAGAGGTAGCCAGGAATTGTAGCATTTGTTTTCAGATGCAGACTTCCCAGACTGTTGGTTTGTAGCTGGCATTCCAATTCATAGATTATAAAATCATAGATTATAATGCCAGGAGGGATCACTTTGTAATCTTGTCTGCCTACCAAGGACACAGTATTCTAGTAGCAGTTGCACCACTGCCAAGAAGAGGAGTAATACAATCTCTCTACTCCTACTTGATATTCCCGCTTATACATGCGAGGATCGTGTTAGGTGTATCAGCCAGCGTACTGAAACTGTGTTCAGGCACCTCCACGCGCTTCCTGGCGTGGCTATCTCCCGTCCAATGTCTGGCATACCTTTTTGTTTCTTACTTATTTTAAACGTGGTCATGACAAATTGTGCATTCGCTGCTCACACCAATTGGCAGAGGAGCTCAGACCTGTGTACTGCTGATACACCACTACAGCGATTTTTGTGCCGGCTGCAAGTCTTCAACAATGAGTTTCTGTTTTTTTCCCCGTGACACGGATTAACGTTGTTAACTGGCAGAGAACTGATCACTGTGGGACCCATCAGAAACATATCTATTTAATACTCACCCTGTAGTTGTAGTTAGAGACTATCGGTCCGGTTTTAAGGCATTTTATATGTGCTGTGGTGATTTTTATATCAATCCGGTTTGCTAATCAAGTTAATCAATGTTCAGACATGGTGGGGAGCACTGAGTGAAGGAAAGAGGCAGTAACTAGTGGGAACCAGAAGAGCATCTGGAAACACTCCTCCCACATATGCAGAATGTATTCTCTTGCACACTGGCTCCCTGACAAGAGCAGGGAGAAATGAATCTGAGCATCAGGACACGTTTCATCCCTATTCAAACGTATCATGAGGCTAGGTGGGAGCAAAGGGTTCCTGCTGCAGGTACTGAACAGCCTCATTACTGCTCTGAATGGAAATTGTTTACACCTGGGGATATTTCAACTTCAGACAATACAAGAGTTGTTTTTTTAAAAAAAAAATCAAACCAGCCTTGAAATGGCTGTATTGATGTATTGATGCAGTGTTTTTGTTCATATACTATAGAACAGTAATCAAAGTATGTCACTTCTGTACAAGAATACAATATCACAAATAGGTCAGCAATAAAAAACTTAGAAAAGCATTTTATTTTTGAATAAACTAATGTACTGGAAAAAAATCCTGATATAGGATTATTCTGCTCTGACATACCTGCCTCGTATGTTTCCTGTTGCTTAACTCATGAAAACAATGTTACCGTTCTTTCCATTATCTTACATCAAAGTTTATTTCCAACCTGGAATGACAGGCATGGCATTTTAAGCTGCTGAATTTAAACCACATTGCTGGTGGTCTGCTGGATTTTAGAAGAAAGGAGGTATAACTTAAAGCAGCACAAGGTAACAGAGCATTCCTTAGACAAAATACATTGAAATGATACATATTTAACGCTGTTAATAGAGCTTCAACTTGAAGAGTTTTCAAAGTTAATAAAAACTGATTTGTTAAGCAATGTAGGTGCTTCCGTAAAGCTGCATACTAATTTTCCACTGCAGGCTATGAGTGACTTCAGTGAAAGTTATTTTTTTTTTTCCTAGGCACCTGATGTAAATTTAAACACCTACCAAATACTATTAGAAATGAGCATTTGCCAGCTCTGAAACTTTAATACAGCTGATACAAAGAACAACAGCCATGGCCATGCAGTCAAAAAGTATTGATGGGTCTAGGCAATGCTTACAAAGGAAGGATTTTTGTGTGCTCTCTAGAGATAAGATTCCTAAATGATGCTTATGACTATTGTAACGTATCTATCATGTTATCTTTGGCATGCTTAATACTTTCTAGTTCTCAAATCCCCCTTCATTGCTGGTGTTTGTTGCTGTAATTGAGAGCCCTAATCCAGTCTATCGCAGAGGCCTCACCAGCGACTATTACCTTTACAGTGCACCTAGTAGGTTTCCTGCATTTGGTACAGTTTTGGTAGTCATTAGAGGCGCAGGTGGCTGCAAAACATGTTGGAATTGCTGCAGGAGCAGTAAGGAAGGTTTCAGGTTGAAGGGGATACTAACGTTACAGATGTTGCTGTCATCCCAGTTGCACTCAACCGCCTGGGGCTTCAGCAGCTCTCTTAGTGGTTCCATCTTGGGCACAGAACTTCCTGCACCAGCGTAGTTTAATGGGAATGCCCGTGCTTCCCAGATTTTGCAAATTAATACTAACCATTATTTCTGGTCATACCATCATTTCACAATACAGATGATGCCAAAGCAGAACTGGCGATTAGTCTGTCAGAAGTTGTCACCTTAACATTCCTGTCAATAGAAAAGGTTTTTCAGAATCCCAATAGAAGGCAGATATGACCTAGAAAAATGCAATGGTGAAAGATGTATAAAATTCAAGTGAGATCAGTGGACAGTACTGTGATTCACAGCAGAAGTTCTGTGAGCTGGCTCTGGATATTAAATGGAAGCTCATTATGCAGAGCTGGTTACAGTGTACTAGGTGGTTCTCTGGACCTTCAATCATGTAATGTTCCGGTTAAGCCCATGCAAGCTTTCAGGCTCCCCTTATACATACTTCATTAGAGGAAAAAAAAAAAAAAAAAAAGGCTCATATAGACCCTACATTGACTCTCAGAACTTAGGTAAAATTAGAAAAGAAGTAGGTATCTTTAATATCTGAGCTATTAGACTGCCAATATGTTGTCAGAATATCTGTGGAACTCAACATGAGAAAATATCTAATTTACTAAGATGACCAGGTAATAATTAGAAACTATCCCATCAGCCCAGTTATGTTTTGCATGTTTGATCGTGTCTGTTGGACAATTCAATGCTCTGATACCACTTTAATTGTATTCATAGAAATGTATTAAATTCATCTGTAAAAATATACTCAGAAGACGCTTCTTTAGGAAATGCAGATGAACATAAGCAACATACTAAAGCAGTTCCAGTGTTGTCAATTATAGCTTTAGATTAGAAAAGTGCTGTTTTGTAAGGTCTGTCACTGAATTCTTTGTTTATATTATCTGTCCAGAGGCCGAAAGTTGCTTCAAAGATTTAGGCAATTACAGGATGCATCATATCTGCTGATGTTTCTGTGCTTCAGCATTTTTTATATATGCCATCTCTCACAGCTGATTGATTAAAATTTAAAATTAATGTCCTGTTTTAAGCGTTTACTAAAGAAAGAGACAGCATTTATTTGGGTGTCAGTTGTTCAGGAAACTTTTGAAAATCATAAACTGTCTTTCATAAACATTCTCATACTGGGATATCCCAGTTTCTAAAATTTTAGTATACAAGAAAACACTTCAGGTTATAATTTAGCAGTGGTATTATCTCAGATTGTGAATCCTCAAGCCATGATTTCATTTGTTCATATTTCTGTTGAGTAACAAAATCGGAATCTAATTTTAGTATTAGTGACAACAAGTACTTTTGAAGGAACCAGGTTTCCCATTTTCTTGGGGAAACATGAAAAATGGTGTTAGTAGTAGAGATTAAATCAGCATTAAACCAGACAGAGTTCATTTCCATCTTGCCATCTTCTATAGACAAACAGGAAAGGAAAGCTAGTTGTCTCAATAGTTACTAGCTTCTTCTACAAGCCCTATACCTCTATAATAAAATAACTTAGTTTTCGACCAGTGCAGTCCATCCAGTCTCTTGACCTTTTAATTATCATGTAAAGGAGTCTCCTGCATGATTTGTTAGCCTGCTAGTTAGGTCAATACCTTTAACTGGATCCAGATTGCTACAGCTGGCTAATTTTATCTGGTAGGCAAGCTAAATACCCTGGAAGGTTCTGCTTTCTTCAGGATTCTCTGGACAAGTTATAACTCTGCGTTAGCAAGACACTTTAGAGTCCTTCCCAGCCAAAGGATGACCTGCCCAGATGTTTGCTAGATCAAATGAAATTTGTACATGCACCAGTTTGTCATGTGCAGAGGTAAAGGTCTGTTACGTCTCAAACAGCTCTCCCTTGGCAAGTTGTCTTCTTAAACTTCATTATTGACCTTGCATCTTCCAAAACATGAGCATTACTTTTGTTATATACATAAAGGCATTATTTATTTATTAATGTTTTTCTCCGTCCCAACAAAGGCTTTTGGGAAAAATCAGTTTCTTGAGGAAAATACTAGCTCCACTCTCAGGTCTGGTAGATGATCATCTAAGTTGTGAATTGCAGCAGCCTCTGTAAAGGTGTGGTGATGTTAAGTGGGACAACAGGGATACTCTGTGAAGCTGCAAAGACTACACATTCCCAGCTTTATACAGACCTTCCTTTCTGAGCACCTAGAGAAGTGGCAGCTGTTTTGTAGTGGGCAAGAAGAGCTTCCACTCAAAAGGAAATACTGGGAGTTGGAGGCTTAACCCCCAAAGAAATGGCCATGCACAGAAGATGCCCAGAAAGGGTGGGTTGGTGTAGGTATGTCAGAGACAGGACCCTGTGGGTGATAGTTAAATCCAGTTTTGTTCCCAGAAAGTTTCTGTTCTTTTGTTTTTTTTAGCTTCTACCACCACTCCTACGTTTACTCTTGCTCTGCTCCAATTCTGCCTTGACTCCATGGTACAATTCCATTTGCCAATTCTACACAGTCATGCTGAAGTCTTTTGGCCTCATAATTGTCCTGTCTGAGCCCTTTTTGCAATACTACAGTCTCTCAAGAAACTATAAGGTGGAGAAAACCATGACCTAAGACATGAATGCATAAATGAAAAAGGATGTATTCTCAAATCATTTGCTGAGAGTTTAGAGTGAAGGTACAGGGCAATTAACCTTGAGTTTCTTTCTGTTGCAGGGTGGTAATAACGCAGGTCATACTGTGGTTGTTGATGGGAAAGAATATGATTTCCACCTGTTTCCTAGTGGCATCATTAATCCAAAGGCAATTTCTTTTATTGGTAAGACAAATTTGGAACTTATTAAATGAAATAATACTACAGGGCAGGTAGCTGCAACCCTAGTTTATAGTAGCAAGCAAAGAAAAACATATAGATGGCTGTCTGTAGAATTCACTTTAGTGTCAGCTGTTTGACTTCCATTTCACTGCTGCTTTAATATGAAGTTATTCTACATTGTGTCATTTTAGTGTCTGCAGCTAGAAAACAAACTAAGAAGCCCCCTGTTTCCATCATGTTATCCTTTCTTATACTTTGTTATAAGCTTGGATCCTGCCCTCTACTTGTCTGTTCCTGTCATAATTTCAGACATGTAAATGCTACACTTTGAGGACACAAAAAACAACTAAATAGTCTAAATCAATAACATTATTTATCCTTGGCATCGCTTTACTGACTTTCCAGAAAGAGACCCCAAGATACAGGGCTCTGCTTGGAAGGTCGTCATCCAGTCTTTTTTTTTTTTTTTTTTGGTTCACATTGCAAACTGTTTAAGCTGATGTTGTATTTCACTGTAATGATATTTGATGTAAATAACATCATTAAAAAATTTGCTTTGCTTACTGGGCATTTAACTCGTATTTAAGTGATAAGCAAACTGAAAGCTTATGCTTGTCCAAAATTATGAAAAAATATACAAAACGTGCAAGAAATGAGTGTGTTTCAGTGAGTCACAGATCTGTAGTTTGTTTTGTTTCACTTGATAATTTCCAAATAGATGTTTGAAATGCACAAAACATTTTTTCCTTCTGCTAAATATGGTGTATTATCTTGCTTTCCAAGTTACTCTCTTTACTACTTGACAAGAGAGTAAATAAGTTACCCTAAAGTTAGGCAGAGACTGCTGCAGATATTTCTGATGTTCCCAAGAAGGAAGTAGCAGCTGTTTTCAGCCCACTACCTCATTAATCCTCCACATCTCATCAGTAATGTTCTGTATTGCTTGTGGATTTTAAATTGTAGCTCAACAGTAGGGAGAAGGCATTGCTAATATATTACAGCACTACTTCGAGCTGGGTTTAAGATAAATACATGAATACTGAAGAAAATTTAAGTACTATCACACAGACTTGTCAGTGTTGTAAGACCACAGACTTTTTTTGAGCTTTCATCAGTGAAAAATTGAGACTAAACTCCTTGTTGAGAGTCCATCACAAAGAAAAGAATCTGCTTAACTCAGCTGACTTTGGAGCAGGCCGTGCGTTCAAACCTGAAATAAGCAAGTTCTGTTCTTTCTGATCTTAGCAGACTTGCAGCTGCTTACCCAAAATGAAGATTTATCCAAAAAATTCTCAAGATCACATAGTAAGAAATGTGAGAAACTTAGTCTTCCTTTTCAAATGAAATTTCAGGCAGCAAGTGTTTACATGCCTTACATCCTAAGGATAAGTATTTTATTTCTTGCTTTAAAATAAATCATTTATGTTCCCAAAGGTAATGGAGTGGTTATACATTTACCAGGCCTGTTTGAAGAAGCTGAAAAGAATGAAAAGAAAGGTTTGTATCAAGTAATTTTTAACCTTTCTTTATGTTGGCAGCCAGGCTGAGTTTTTTTATTAAGTCTTGGTTTATGACCATAAATATTCAGTGCAAGACATTCTGGATTTTAAATAATGAACAAAACAGTATTAAAAATGTTGAATTGTGTTAGTCTTCAGATTTTCAGAAGTAAGGTTTTCATGGGTTTTCGTGGAATTTTATGGCACTTGAAACTATATCAGCTCGAATACTGATGTGTGTTGCAAAGCTCTCTTTTACCTCAAAAGGTAATGATTTAACCAAGAGTTTCTTTGTCCCCGTTTCTGTCCCCAAGTGTAAACTCAGTCCTGCTTCAAGTGAGGATTTGGACCAGA
This sequence comes from Anseranas semipalmata, assembly GCA_013399115.1. Classification (NCBI taxonomy): domain Eukaryota; kingdom Metazoa; phylum Chordata; class Aves; order Anseriformes; family Anseranatidae; genus Anseranas; species Anseranas semipalmata. The sequence goes on along the minus strand of VXAA01004180.1, from coordinate 12,094 downwards.
TCACCCTCTGAGCTCTCTTCCGTCTTAAATTGATCCGTGATTCTCTATGTAAATTCTCTATTTTCCAGGCAGAAATGGAGTTTACTTGATTTATCATATTGCGAGTTAAACAAGTATCTTATTTCTGTTAAAAAAAAAATCATCTAGTTTATAAGAAATGTGTGTAAGCCATAGCATTCTGGCATTGAAGAAAAGTAAATATTTTAGTCCATACCAAAATGGGAAAGCTGAAAGGAAAAAAAAAAGAGAAGCTTGTTACCAAAAACATTGCAGAACTTTGATAGTCACTTATGTTTTACCCATTTTGTCTACAGTATTCTTGAGAAACTAAATAAAACTAGAAAAAAGATAGAGGAAAAACTCAAAGTAAATTTCGAAGTTTGACCAATCAGAGCAGCTGAAATCATATATATCTAATATATATATATATACTTAATATATATATATTTTTACAGGTTTAAAAGATTGGGAGAAAAGACTGATTATATCAGATAGAGCACATATAGGTAAGTGATGATTGAAGGGTAAAAAAGCTAAGCAACCATTTGTGAGTTATGGTGGAACTACATTATCACTCTGCAAAGCAGCCATGTATTTGATCTGTCTTCTTTCTGTTGTGTACCTGAAACTTAATAGAATTTGTACCTGCTAAAGAATGATGCTTTACGTGTTTTCACAGTGTTTAAGCAGTACAAGCTCTGTTTTCACACGGGAAGTCCTTGCACTATTCTTAATAACAAATTGAAAACAAAATTAATTTTGAAATTATAGATGTCTGCGATTTAAAGAATGCTTTTCTCCTGTGGTCTACAATTATGTCTATTTGATTTTCCATTGCAGTGTTTGACTTTCACCAGGCAGCAGATGGGCTCCAGGAAATGCAACGTCAAGCACAAGAAGGAAAAAAGTAAATACTTTCAGCACCTTCATTTCATTAATAATCATGTCAATTTGAAAAATTGGAAAACAGAAATGCAATATATCTATAAAGAGCCTTGCTGATTTTATTAATTCTGTGACTATTCTGTTCCTACTTATTTTAGTGTATGAATTCTGAGGTATTACTGAGGATATGAATTCTTACATACTTCCATTTTTCAGGTCTCTGCAACATATAAAGACATTTTCAAATTCCTAACAAATCCTCAAATCTCATTTGCATTAAAGTGATGCTTCCAATCCTCTTTAGTATCAGACTAGTGATGCTTTTTTTTGAATCGTGTCTGAAGTGTTGGCAGGATTAGATTACACGCAGGTAATTGTTTATTGTATATTCAGTTATACTTCATGGAGGTATTAGTTTCTATTTTAATCTTACACACTAACACGTTATGTAAATATTCATACTTGATTATTCTGGTCTGAAAGAACAATAGTTTATGTGAGCACTGTATTTTTCTACCTGTTAGTGTCCTATTAGAGTTGATCACATTGGACAATTTCAGCCAATCTTAACATACAGAGATCTCAAAATTACTGTGTTTCTAAAATGCACATGAAAATAGGCATGCAGGTAGGGAAGCAGCTCCATTTTTATCCTCATCAAGGTAAAGGCTCCAGCAAGAGTTCACAGGGACAGACATGGTATGAATAATGCTTTGGCTGGAACTTTGCTCAAAAAGACTCCACTACTGGAGTCAAAGCCATAGGAAACCAGTTTGATTGCTCTCAAAACTGGTTGTTGTTTACAACTACAGGCAGTGCTGCAGCTATGAAAATAACATTTGTTTTCTTTTGTTTTTAGTAAGGGATGTAGTAGTACTACAAGATAGTATAGTAACCATCATTGCTCTGTAAAAGCTGTATATACATGCATACTTTAGACTTAGCTTGTTTCAGCAAGATCCAAGGCTTAATGATCTACTGCATACCATTAATATTAGCAATATATACGCAAATCCACTAAAGCGTGAAAGTTGCTTTATATTTACTATTACAGAATGTTAGTGATTTTTTTTGGTCTCAGAACTCCTGCCCAGTATATAGCATACTGAAGAGCTTTAACAAATTTCTTAGCATAAAGTATATTTTTGCATATGTTAATACATATTTGGGGGGTTTCTTTTCAACTAGTATTGGCACAACAAAGAAAGGGATTGGACCAACATATTCTTCCAAAGCTGCACGAACAGGTCTTCGAATTTGTGACCTCCTTTCTGACTTTGATGATTTTTCTTCAAGGTACAATTATTTTCATTTCTAAATATTACGTTAGTGATATATTTTGGCTGGCACATTTACTTTTAAGAAGATGTTTTTAAAAATGTGTCTGAATTTTGTATATATATTATATAGAAGGAGAAGAAAACTGGAAAGAATGTGTGTGTGTATTTCCTGTACTTCATGGAGGTTTTTTTGTCATTTAAAATGTAATTTTATACATTGGGAAATGTGCTGGTTGAGGTGTCAAAGTTCTGTGTATTTTCTCTATATAGCTCTCAATGTATACAATGTATAATATAAGCTCACATCTTGCCAAAGGTTCTTTGAACAGTAACTCAGTGTTCTTCATAGATATGATTTTAAATATTTTACAGATTTAAAAATCTGGCGCAACAATACAAGTCAATGTTTCCAACATTGGAAATAGATATAGAAGGACAACTGAAAAAGCTAAAGGTAAGGATACAGCACTTAATATTTGTTCAGTTTCAGTGAAACTATATAAAAAAAAAATATTTATTCTAATTGAATATGTACAAATAAAATATGGCAGAACTACTTCCTATTAAACTAATTAATGAATTTAAATGAAAAATGTATAAGGAAAAACATATAGTCATTATTATAAAACCTTTTTAGTAGTAGTAGCTATGTTTTGTAATAGAATGTTCTTCTGTTGTGGGAATTAAAATAAGTTTTGTAATTGATGTAATTATTATTCTCATACAATGTTTTACTTTTTAAACTCCAAATAACTGTGTTGTGTTAAAGTAGTCAAGAGAATGCAGCGTGACACTTGCAGTTAGCAGTCTCATTCTGGCCACGACTGATCTAGGCTACCTAAAAGACTTCCATACTTACTGAAGAATTGTTTGTGGAAGCTGTGTTTCGAGATCCTGGTGTTATTTACAAAAAGACATTTTTCTTATAAATTCAGAATAGCTCCTGGTAAAACATCTTTGATGAATATGTAAGAAAAGAGGATGCAAAAAAAAAATCTCTTATTTTTCCCAAGTTTTGTCTGGTACTTGTTCAGAGCTGATACCCTACCTTTAAAGATTTTTTTTAATATTCATGGGAATTGTTTTGTTTTGTATTGTTTTTCCTCTGGAGCTTGCAATATTTTTAAGTCCCAGTCTCTATTATTCCTCAGTGTGTTTAGACTATAGTCCATCAACAAAATGAGGTAGATATACATCATCTCTGTGAACAGAAATGGTATAGAAATTATGGCATTCCAATGCCATAACAATTTGTGTTTTCTTATGTGAGTGTTTCAATATTGTAATTTGTTTTTAACAGAATATAAGCTAATCTTTGTAATTTTCAGGTAAAATACAGTTAGTGAAGCTGGCGTATTTAGGGTTTGTCTGTATGTTTCATCTTTCAAAAGTGATCACAATGTTCCTTCCAGCCATTCAGCTAGCATTGTCTGGGAAGGCTGATGTTTATACTCAAATTTGCAGGGATATGCTGAAAAAATAAGACCCATGGTTCGAGATGGCGTATATTTTATGTATGATGCTCTTCATGGCTCCCCAAAGAAGATTCTTGTTGAAGGAGCCAATGCAGCATTACTTGATATTGACTTTGGTAAGTTAAACTGTAAACTCGATTTAATTCCTAAGGGACTAGTTTTATTTTGATTTGTGTTTATATCTGCTTCGCAAACAGTAGAAAAATAGAGACACAAAATAATCTTTAATAGGAACAGATCTCCCAAAAGTAAAGCACAGTAAGCCAGAGATTGGATCATGAATAGGATTAATTTCTTAGGGTTTCAATATTGATTTTTACTGAAGTTTATTCCAGTGGGGTTGAAATTTCACTCTTAGTTATTCTTGTCTTTATCACTTCTAAATGTTCACGCACCATGCCACACAGCTAGCCCACTGCAGTCCTGCTGAGAGTAATTCCTCTGCACTAGAGAGAGGCTTAAACCAGTGCAAATAACCGATAAGCCTAGTTTCTTCAGTTGATCTCTGCTCTGCTCTCTTACCAAATAATTAAACCACTTAAGTCTCCATGAAGGTGAAACAAAGAACTGGAGAGATGTTCCAATCCAAAGTCACGGAGTAGAGATCATGAATAGCCTCTTAAGGTGTAGAAAATTTGCAGCAGATACTCAGAGCTACTTGTGTAGGGCACTGGGAATGTCAGATTGTGACCTTTATGGCAGGCTGTCTGTGGATGTTGCAGAAATACTTTCTGTGATACATAGGACGGTGAAAAAAGCTTTACACGGCAACAACATCCTATAATAGATCAAGTGCCTGATGGAAGTAGTATTGAGATGCTTTTAAATTTTTCCCTTGTGGGCAATCCTCAATGAGAGCTGCAAAGGATGAATGCAGGAAAACATGCATTGGAACAGATCATGCATACTTGATACTTCCTTATGTATAAGAAAGTAGTACATTTTCTTATTTGGCTGTGTGAAATTCTTGATCACTAAGAAGTTTATACAAAAATGCCAGGATAAGTCAGCTATTTGAGTAGAAAAAAGTCATTCATTTGTGGGGTGGGGAGCATTGTCTGTGGAGCTTTAGAAATCTAAATGCATATCATGCACTACAGGAGGGAGCAACTGGGGAAAGAACAGCCTAATTTGTTCTCTTAAGGAGAAATGGGGGCAAGTAGTAAGGAGAATTTACCCTCCTCTTTAGCTACTATTTCAGTTCAGCTTTAAAGCCAAACGTACAGATGAAAACCTCCTTTCAACTCATAAAGCAAAGTCAGTCTTTGTTTCTTATCATTCCTGAAACAGGGTTGTGCTGTTTTGTTTTTCTGACAGGCACATATCCTTTCGTGACTTCATCGAACTGCACTGTAGGTGGTGTATGCACTGGACTTGGTATTCCTCCCCAGCACGTTGGTGACGTGTATGGTGTGGTAAAGGCGTATACTACTCGTGTGGGAGTTGGAGCCTTCCCCACTGAGCAGATTAATGTAGGTTTAATGTTACAAAATGCAATATATACAGTTACCAAGAAATAAGTTCAGGGATAAGGGTATACTACCAAATAAATAAGCACTATAACAGTGCCAGGCTGTTGCACTCATAAAGACAGAGGAGTTGTGTGATAAACTTCAGGCATGTTTCTTCAGAGGAGAGAAACACAATTGTGATGAAGTTATATTACAGTGACAGTTCTGTTGTAATGAATGATGTGAAAACAGATTTCATCATTTTATGTGGTCTAGTTGGGTGCATTTCAGTGGCAAGAGTTTGTTGTACACTGGAGCTGTTAGTGCATCTCAGGAAAGCTTAAATTACAAGATACAATTTATGTGCTTAACAGCCTATGTTCCATATGATTTATTGAATAATTTTGGTGCGTGTCAGCCAGTCATGCACAAATTGATCAATAAAAAGAGGGAAAGAGATTATGATTCTTTTAAACTGTCTATTATATTTTCATTATCAAGAAACCAGAAAGCTCGGGATATTGATTAGAGCTATGCACACAGCATTCTCCAGGTCAGTGATCTGAATTTAAGGATGTAGTCCTTAAATTAAGGATGTAGTCACTAAAATCTGTTCTCTAATGGCTGCAAATGAATTGGTGGTATCCTTTAGTTTTATGGATCATGAATGTAAAGTTTTTCTTAATTTTTTTTCTACATTGTAGACATTGCCAACCCAAAGGGAACAGTTGGCATTCTCATACTGTGGTAGAACTTAGGAACTGTAGGCATGAACAAGGCATCTGTTATCCTAGACATTTTACAAGCATTGGTCTGCCCCAAGCATCTACATCTTGCCTCTGAAAACAATAATTGCCAAAAGACAAGACTAAGAAAGTAAATGCAAACTTTTAAAAGAATAGTTATATTAAATAAGTATTTGGAAATGCTAGTGAATGAAATATACAAATCTTGTGCATGAGGAGCTTTACTCTCCAACTAAGTCACATTCTAAGAAAACTCAATTCCTTTTTTTCTTTTTTTATGTTCTTTTTTTTTTTCCACAAAAAAGCCTTGGGGTTGAACAACTGTATTTTTTGTGCTATCTGTCTCTATTTGTTTATATTTTCTTTTCTTGGTAATTTTCAGTGAAATACCATCAGTATTCTTTCTGTCTTGTAGGAAATAGGAGATCTCTTACAGTCCCGTGGACATGAATGGGGAGTAACTACAGGCAGAAAGAGACGCTGTGGCTGGTTAGATCTTGTAATTTTGAAATATGCTCATATGATCAACGGATTCACTGCGTAAGCATCACAGATTTTGTGCTACATTCGAAAGTGATTATTTTGTGCTTCACAGAATAAATATGTAGGTAACATCAATATAAGTCAGTAAAGTGTTACATTTTAAGCAATTAAATAATTTTCAGTGGGCAACTGGAAATTGTCTTAATGATACAATAATTGACAGTGGGCAACTGGAAATTGTCTTCAAGCTAATAATAATCTTATCTCCTTAGACTTTTTTTCAAATCAAGTGATTTTACAACATCATAAAAATCAATTTTTTTTTTCCACACGTTTTCACTTTGCTTACATCAGATGTCCAATGTAGTTTGGATCAATATACCAGATAGTTTTCACACAAATTGTTTGCTCTAGTATTCTTAATCCAGTGCTTTCTTACTGTCTTACCTAAAAGCCATTGGTCTTGGGTTTTGGTTGGCTCTAGTTGATCAGACTTGTAGGACCAATCTGCAGCATTCAGACACTGTGGTGAAATAAGTGGGATCACACAAAGTGTACAGGAACTGGCACAGCTCAGACAGGTTTTTTTTGTTGTTGTTGTTTACCTAGGAAGATGTAGCCTTGTATTGTATTATAAATGCTGCTTTTAATGGTCTGAGCTTTTATTTTAGTTGGGACCAAGTGACTTATTTGGTTGATGAAATATATTTTAAATTATAAAATAATTTAAATTGATATTTTAAAGGAAAAATGTCTGCTTAAAGGAATTGGTCAAGACCATAATGCCATCAGGCTAGCTTATGTCTAATGCTAAAATGCTTGTAACTATAACAGCCATTAATTTAAACCTAATTATCAATCTGTATTTTCAGAAAAAGCTGCATTACAGTTGTGTTCATATAAGGTGTAGACTTACTCTTTGCATTCAGGCAAATTGTTCATATATACAGATACATGACTGTGGGCATTTTAATATCTTATAATCTGAGACTTAACTGGTATTGTTTATGCTACTAGTGCTACAAAGGAACCATATATGTAATGATCTTTGTTCATTAATTTAGCAGAAGGGTTTTTAAAATACTTTTTTGCTTGAATATATATTTTGCTTTATCTTAAACAGCTCTAGTTTATGTGGGAATATTTCTTAGGAAGGCATTATACTTCCTTCCATTTCAGTTCTGTACTATTATTTCACTTCTATCAACAAAACTATGTCATCTCTGGTAACTCTGACAGTTGAAAAACAGGGGAGATGAAAACTTCAAAAAAGCTGAAGAACTGGCTGTATGCTTCTTTCCCAAAAGGTCATCTTGTTCAATCATTGCATTCATCATATACTTACTGAGCACGTACAGCATGAGCTATACGTGCATATACCTGGCCAAATCCTTATCTATTCACGATCTTACCAACCAAGGCCTGGCATATTGTTTCTAGAGGATTTGACTAGTTTTAAAATGCAGTTTTATTCTGATCAGTGACTGCTATGATGTTGTCTTGAGGTTCCATTTTTGTTTTCCGTTGTGTTCATTCAGAAGATGAAAAAGCTTCATTAAACTGACGACACTGATAGCTCAGCCAGAGTACTGAAAGTCAGGCTGAGATCTTCCCTGCCGTACTGAATACAAGCATAATCTGGCATCTAAAACCATGTGAAGTCTGTTTTAAAAGTGTAATTTAGTAAATAAGCTTGTCTTATAGTTGTTGTGAATCAGAAGGAATAACAGAATTAATTATTAGTGGTGACGTAAAGTGACATGCCAACACACACACCTGAACTAAATCCAGTAAGTGCTAGTTTACATAGTCAATTTGCATTTTAATGCACTGAACTGAACACTGTGCACCTGTATGAGCAGCCAAGCATTTGGAAACACATCTTAGTAACTCAGTCATGTATTCATCCTAGAGGCATGAATCCAATTAACAACATTCATAGTGAATATATTTGTATATTTCTGCTGTTGGGTTGCCTAGGGTTGGATTTCTGAATACAGAGCTTGGGGGAGGGATAAAAAACAGGTGGAAGGGATTGAAGAGGAAGATGATAGAAAGATTTATCATGTATATGACTCTAACCAATGTTTTTCTGTGCAGTTTGGCATTAACAAAACTGGATATTCTTGATGTCCTTGATGAGATTAAAATTGGTGTTGCTTACAAATTGGGTGGAAAAAGAATTCCATATTTTCCAGGTATGTTATTAAATGTCTGCGTTCATTTTTCTCTTTCCCGCCTGTGAAGTTGTATGTGTTGGGAAAGACTGTCTGCTTTTTGAAATCAGACTTAATTTCATTTTTGCTAGAAGTTTCATGTAGAAATTTTATTATGTGCATGTGTGCAAATCTGAACCAAAATTGGAACTATTGTAAAATTCAAATAATTTGTTTCCTTAAAAATACTGCGGTAGTTTTCTGACAATACAGAGTACATCCTAAGGTTTTGACAAGAGCTGAATCTTCTTGAATCAAAGTTATCTTCCTAAGTAACAGAAATTAACCTAAATTAAGAATGAATGAACTAACCAACTAGTAGAAATACTGTTGTTTGTTGTTTTTGTTTTTGTTTTTTCATTTATCAGATTTTTAAATGTTGTCAAAAAAAATGTTTGTTGGTCAAGAACCACACGTGTGCTCTTTTAAGGTGGAGCAGCTTAAATTCAGCTGTGATAAAAATTCTCCCACAGCTACTCAAGAGATATTACAGAAGGTGGAAGTAGAGTATGAAACAATGCCTGGGTGGAAGACTGACACAACTGGTGCACGAAAATGGGAGGACCTCCCACCCAAGGCCCAGAATTACATCCGATATGTGGAAAATCACATTGGAGTGCCAGGTAAATCTTTCTGCAGGTGTACATGTGAGGATGCCACAATATACAGAAAAAGCTATGTAGCTGCACTCAATTCATTAGTAAGCAGAGTGGCCTGATTTCTGCAGGAGGCAGTGGAAGTGTCTGTGTTGGGTTGATGATGATAAATGACACCTTGCCAAGAAGCTGCAAAGGGTGATGTTCTGCAGGTTGCAGTGTTGCAGACAACTCCAAGCTGCTGCTGACAAGGATATAAGCAGAGGAAAGATGAACATATATTGTTCTTGGCAAACTGCTGCCTTCTGTCAACAAAAACTTAGGGATCTCTGCACCGTGCTTCGGTGCATAGTTAGTCTAATGTCCTCCCTTTGCTAATCTCTTTCTTTCACTTCCTGCACTGCATCACTGTTTGAACATAGACTTCTCTCTTTTTTTTTAATTTTTGGCCCTCTTCCACACTTCTCAGTATAAGGAGATACATGTGTAATGGACACATGACTATTTAGGCCAATTCTTCTACTGAGGAAAAAGCGAATCTTAACATGATCAGTCTCCAAAGGTTAATCAATCCACTTTTCTTCAAATGTAATTGCTGGAGCTCTAGAGATGCCAGGGGGACTAGGTCTGGCATGAATGCAGGAGTTTGGAAGGGAATTCCTGCTATAGCAGGCTTTAAAAACTAGCATGTGGGCTGTTGTTTTCCATAAGGCACCTCAAAGGTCACCTTTGGGGAGTGTGAGCTAGTTGCAACTGTGGCAGTTCCAGTGTTTTTCATTGACTAGAAAGTATCTGATAGAAGAGCCTGAAGCTCAGTGGATGGCCTGTGGCTGGTCATGGACACAGATGTGGGTGATGGAATGTATAAATAAAGCTCCCCTTGTTTTATTTCTCTGGTTATCAGTGTAAAGGCAGGGTGCCTTGATGGGTTTGATGGCTAAAGGAGGCCTACCTACAGTCAATTCTATAGTATCCATGGACAGTAAAAACTGTAGCATAGCAACTAAGGTGTGGTATTTGGGGTGGCTGCTTCCACTGGATAATGTTCTTAATTGCAGCCTTACATTTAACAACAACATAGTGTGTACTTCACTGTCTTCTGCTTCATATCACAAGAGTTTCACAGTCTGACAGAGCTCTCCCTTCCTTTCTGCAGGGGTATAGCTATATATCCTATCACTCAAAATAATGCGAGTTAAACCTGCAACAAACATGCCTGACCTTCTGTTAGGTCTTCCATCCTCAATGCTTTGTGTTTATGGTATAATTATTTCGTGCTTTCAAACTTCTGTATATTGCACTTCTAGTCTGGTAATGCAATAGGAGTAAAGTGATTTTGGATGGTAAAACTTCCCAGCAGTGTGTTTCAGCACAAGGTTGGCTAGTTTTGTTTTGAAGCATAATAAAACATTACAATTCATTCATTATACTTACTCAGTAATTCTTCTAATAGGTGTTTTTTTCCTCCCTAGTGAAATGGGTCGGAGTTGGAAAATCAAGAGAGTCAATGATCCAGCTGTTTTAACCAAAGGAAGAACTTCAGTGATGAGAAGCACAGTTCAGTGTTCATCTGTTCCTTACTGTTTCCTCTTTAAATGGAGACTGTTTAAAACCAACATGTTCTTATAGGAATTGAATAGAAAGAAAATGCATATTCTGTATTGTAACAGTTTATTTATCTTAAAGGTCTCAGTAAATCTCAGTAAATTTGGTGGCCATCATCAAAAAAGATCAAAACAAGTGCATAACAAAATAAGGAAAAAAATATATATATATTAATTTGAGCCATGTTACTATTTGAAAGACATCCAAGTAGTTATTTCTTCTTGCTGAAACTGGTACTAAGCCTTTTCCAGCAGTTACTGGGTGACTTTAGAATTGTGAAGATTGGATTTATTCTTCCACTTCAAGTGTTAAAATATCTATGTCTTTGGATTGGCAGTAATAAGAGATACCATGTACTTAGAGTGGTAGTATTATGCAGATTTTCAATTTATAAAATACAGTAAAGTTAGATAGGTATTTTTGACTGCGCAAAGCAAACACAATTATCTATAATTTTTATATAACTATTTTTTTAATAGCCCACTAAAATGAGTGGAGAGAAGCTAAAGTATTTTTATCACAGAGCCTATTCTAGTAACTGAGATAACATCTGCAGAGGGGCCAAACTGGAGAAACTCGCACTCGCTGAGGCGATCGGCTCTGGGGCAGACGTGTTCTGCAGCGGAGCGGGAGGATCTCAGTGTCTGAGGGCTTTTTGCTGCACCGAGGCAACTCGAGCCAGCCGAGGGGGCCGCCAGGCCCCGGCAGCCCTTGCGAGAGCGGCCGGCGAGGCGTGGGCAGAGCCAGGAGCGGTCCGTCCCCTGCCTCCCGTTCAAAGGCAGCCCCTGGGGAGCGCAGCGAACATGGGGGGCAAACAGAGCGTGGCGCAGCAGTTTGTGCGGGCAGGGCGCGCTCAGACCGGGCAGAACCCCCCCCTTCTCTTCCTCTCCTCTCCTTTGGGAACTCTGCCTCTTCTAACTTACAATTTACCATGGTGGGCACCCGTCGCAGCGGCCAGGCCGAGGCAGCAACCCAAACTGAGGGGACATGGCCTCTCTGGGCTCATGTGGGCACCCAGGTGGATCCCCTGAGGGGAGAAGCGG
>VXAA01004178.1:86083-98137 GCA_013399115.1 Anseranas semipalmata | reverse complement strand
TCCTGTGTTTCCATAGTATCCCATACTATTTCCATAGTATATATATTATTATATGTGTATATATATATATATTGTTTTTTTCAATAGCAGCAGAAATCAATAGCAGCAGCAAGTGTATCAAGAGAGAGATTACTATTACAGGTTACTACAAACTTATCACTAGTAAATTAGCAAATATGCTTACGATTAATTCCTTATATGCATGTGTGTGTATATATATATATATGTATGCATGTATATATACAGACATATATATTCAAAGTGTTACCGGTACCAAGTGCTCATCAAACTGATCCCAGAACCGGGGCCAATTGAAACTGATCCCAGGAGTGGGACCAGTTGACAACAGACAAAATATCACTTCAAAGATGATGCTCATCATGGAGTTTGGAGTCAGCCAGGTGTCCACAGCGAGGGTCCAATCTGTTTAGGAAATCCTGTAGAAGAAATCTGTGCACAGGAAGTTCTCAGAGAGAGCGAGTTTTTGGGTAGAAAAGAAGTCATTTTTCTATCACAGAGACATGAGAGGGTGTAGGACACCACCACTTAGAGCAGCCAACAGATGCTGCTAATTTCTATTTTTCACCTGGGGTAACCAATAGACAATGATGTTTCCTATTCTTTCAGACACAATTTTACTTTTCCCAGACTACTTGTCTGTTCTTTCAGCTAAAACAGCCAATAGGAGTTACTGATTCCAGCTTTCTCAGGATGTTACCCCTTTGTTCCAGAGTATTTTTCACCTTTCCAGATAAGGTGCAGTTACATTTCCTTGGTTTTGCTCTTATTGATAGTATCTGCAGGATATCTCTTGTTCTTAGGTACCCAGCTGCCCTTCAAAGAGGCCAGCTGCGCTTCTCAGGGATACTTCTGGCTCACAGGCCTCGTTCGCAAGCTAGTAGTTCTTAGGCTGGCAGACATCTCCTTCTGTCAGTGTTTTAGCAGACATTTTCTGTCAATATTTTTTCCATTATAGTCAGGTCGCCTTTATGGCTGCTCCCATCACTATCTTGATTTTTGAGTACCTTATTATTTAGTAAATAAGGGGCTTGAACCCTTATGTTCTCAGGTCTCACATGGAACTGTGTGGAACTAACATAAGACTGTAGGTTCTGTGTGGTCAACGTAATCTGTTATGTGAGGCTAAGTTCCTCTTTTACTCATCTTTAACTTAGGTGATGGACAAATCCTGATACTAGAAGTAATAAAGGGTGCATAAGTTGTGTTGACTTTAAGCTTATGCCAGTGCTTCAAAACTGAATTTGAAAGTGGTATAGAACCATCTGAGTAGAGCAACATGTAATTACATTCAATATTCATCCTGAAAGCCAAAGTTTAGTTATTTAAGCTACCAAAGATGTGAGTAATCTCTCTGAGTGGGATTTTACATGCTTAACTGGTCTTAAAAGCAGAATGAACATAACATACATGCAAGTCTGTGCCAGTCTGAACATTTAGTTTTCCTTCATGTTCTTTTCCATTCATTATAAACCTAACACTTATGTTTTCAGGGACACATTGCAGCCGGAAGATTGTGCAAAGACCAAGTGCACTCTTCCTTAGAATGGGGGTGAGGCTTTTATAAGCAGGGACATTTACATCCCATTGTATGTCAGTAGAAGTGAATGCAAAGAGGGTAATGCCTGTAATGTGACACTGGCAAGAGATAGGGATGAGCCCCATACCTTCTAGAAAATATTTGGCTTTAAAGTTGTGGTAAAGGGGGTGCCATTTGTTAATATTTTAGATGAGTTATTTTCTTTGTATGATGCTCTAATTGACTTATCTATGACTTTGTAGACAATTGATATCTCCTTGAATCTGTGGGAAGTTCAATAATGATGCTCCAGGAGCTAGCAATCCAAAAACTTTTTTTTTTTTTTTTTAGCATTAGTGGTTCTGTTACAGTTGGTGGTAACAGGTCATATGCTAATAAAAGATGGGACAGTGTCATACCGTGTGTTGAGAGCTGTGTAGCCTGACAGTGTTGTATCATACCCTCTGTTTGACATTGCTGAATTCTTTTCCAACAGTGCTAAGTAAATTTCAAGATCCACAGAATTTTTCCCTTCCTATTTGAAAGCAGAAACTTTATGCACTTCGTGGATTTGGTTATGTTTGTTCTTTTTGTGTTTGTGTGTACGATTCCTTTCATCTATGTTCAATGGAAAAGTACTCTCCAATTGCAGTGGTTTTACCCTGCTGGGCAGCTGAACTCCACCACAGCCGCTTTCTCACTCCTCCTCCTCAAAGAAGAGGAGGAGAAGAAAGTGTGATGTAAAGAAAACAGGGTCTCTCACAGGTTGAAATAAGGGTAATTTAATTAAAGGAAAAAAAAAAGGAAAGAACAAGCGAAGGCCGCGTGGAAGCACAGAGGGGAAAGGGAAAAAAAATTATTCTCTACTTCCCCATCAACGAGCGGTGCTCGGCCACGTCTTGGGAAGCAGGGCCTTAATATGCATAGCCGTTGTTCGGGAGGACAGACGTCTTCACAACGAGAGCCCCCCCCCTCCTTCCTTTTTTCAGCTTTTATTGCTGAGTGTGACATCATATGGTATGGAATATCCCTTTGGTTGGTTTAGGTCAGCTGTCCTGGCCATGTCCCCTCCCCACTTCTTGCCCACCCCCACCTACTGGCTTTGGGGGGGGTCTGGAGAGAGTCCTGGTGCTGTGCCAGCACTGCTTGGCAGTAGCCAAAACAGTGGTGTGATACCAGCGCTGTTCTAGCTACAAGTGCAGAGTACAATGCTATATGGGCTGCTGCAAGGAAGGTTAACTCTATCCCAGCGAGACCCAGTACACCAGTGTTCAGAGTTGTGAACATTTTCACCTAAGAAAGGTGTCATCACTTTGGATTAGAAATTAAAAACAAATGAAGGAAATACAAAACATTGTCTATTAAGAAGTAGTGAAAGTCAATTTTGCAACATTATCTGACATCATTGCTTTGCAGGGTTCTTCATTTTTATCTTCTATTGCGTAACAAAGGAGAATGTCCGTAAACAGTGGAGAAGATATCTTTGTTGTGGGAAATTCAGGCTGGCTGAAAACTCTGGTAAATATGAAAACTTTGTTTTACTTCTGAATACGTATACTCAGCATATCTAGTATTTTATAATATGCTTGTTTATTAACTCATTAAACCATGTTGCTCTAGTTGGAGACATGACTTACTTCCCAAGATATAATAAACCTCTGAAATTATACTCTTTAAAGGTGGCAGTTGATGCAGTTCTTGCATGCTGTTGCATTAAGGTGTTAACTGCGGTTGGTCTCTTCCATTGCAGTAGGTGGGCATGTCTTTGCAGACGACTTTTGATCATGATTAAGAACTGTAAGATTTGTTCTAGCTTCTGAGTCAAGTGTAGTTTTGCTGGTGACTTCAACAAAAGCAAGGTGAAACATACTTCAAACCAAAAAACTAGAAATAGGTTTATGTTATTTTGTTATTCAGTAGTTGACTTCTCATAAAGCTATATACTTTTTATACACTTTAACTTAGAGGATCAACTGTACTTTAGTTGCTGGAAAATTCTGATCTGTTCTGCAGTCATAAAACTAAGACAGTCAGCTTGTATTGAAAAGGGTCAAAGAGAAAAAAGGAGCTAGATGCAAATAACTGCAAACATCAAGAATTATGACATTCTTTGGAGAATATTAATCTGTTTAGAATTCTGTGAGAAGAGTGGGTAAAGCCTTGTTTTTGTTTTAATTTAGTTGCATTATTAATTATATTTTTATGTTTTGCTTGCATGAGTTGCACAATTTTCTGTAACGTGTCTGTTGTAGACTGGAGTAGAACTGCTACTAATGGTTTAAAGAAGCAGACTGTAAATCAAGGTGTATCCAGTTCTTCCAACTCCTTACAATCAAACAGTAACTCCACTAATTCTACAACACTTCTAATGAATAATGATTATTCAGTGCACGCAAATGGAAATGGTATGTATCATGCAGTGCTATGCTCTTTCATACTAACTTAAAATGAATTGCTGACCAATTATTATTCATAAATGCAGGGTCAGATGTCCTCACAAATAATACCACACAGCTGTTTTAGGGGACTGTACACAAAGTTTTAAAATATCAATTTCTCCTACTCAGTGGGAATTGTTGATTTACATATCAAATGGTGGGTAATATTCATTACTAAAGCTATTATTTACCCAAAGCTGCTGTAAACACCTTTCTTGTCACCTGAAGATATGACAATAAGCTTCAAGCATGTTTTAAAACAGTTCATATTTTAAACCTTATAAAAATAAACATAGCCTGAAGAAGAAAGAAATGTAGGATACCCCATGAAAATGTTTTGAAAATATGAAAGCAAGCATGGAGGTAATATGGAGAACTCCTGCTAGCATTAATGGAACACTCACATGGAAGCTGCATGTGAGAGGAGAAGAAAAGTAAGAGAAAATGGAGAACGTAACCTACAAAACCACCTCAGTGAAGAGAGCACTGCTGACAGGGTTTCCTCATTGTTGGCTACAGAGTAAGTATTGAAGCTGAATTGCTTCATAGCTCTTTATATTCCCTGTGTTAAGGATATTTTTTGCTGACGGAAGTGTACCTTTGTTGCAGGAAACAATTGTTCAGAAGTAAAATTATTTGTGTGCTGAAGGTATTTTTCCCAATTGATCAAGAGTTGAGGCTAAGAAGTCATGCCATCAGCTAGATTGTTTAGTTGTAGAACATGCTCACAAAGGCCAGGTTGTCCTCATTTCCTGGCACATGCTGTCAGAAGAAAGCAGATAATCAACTGGAAAACACAATAATCTCTCAGACGTACAGAGTAAAAGCTACGGAATTCATACATGCTGCCCCCTTGATGTGTTACTGTCCATTTGGATGTGTGAGCTGCATTTTGTAAAGAGATCACAGGACTTCAGCAAATGCCATTTGGACATGCTCTCGATAGCTTTCCAAGTTGAGCTTGTAAAATTAGTTCCTTTTTTTTGCCATCCCTTTGTAAAACCTTCTCTGTTTGGATACCATACAATGCCATAACTAACATACTTTCTACCTAACAGGCCAGTTGAGAGATAACAATCCAGTAACTCTCACTGTCACCAAATACAAAGCAAGGCAATATTTTTAGTTAGAAGTAATATCTTTCATAGAGATAGAGATTTTCAGCCTGCATGCCTTGTAGCATTTTTTTCTAGCTACATTAGTTAACTCTGATGAATTATATCTGCCCCTGCAACATTTGGCATGCTTAGCAGCTACAAATGTATCTTGGCTACTTTTCTCAACAGAAAGAAAGATAACAGAAATATGTTATTGAACTTGTGTTTTGTAGCAACTGAGTGAGTGGTTCTGTTGTGGCTTTCCAGAACAACTTGCTGTTGATTTGGGTAGTATTTTAGAATGAGGTGCAAAACTGATGATCTTAAACCATTGAGGGATGCCAGTTCTGTGTGATGTGCTCCTGTTCTGTCCTAGTTTATTCAAGTAATTAATCTTTCCAGTGTGAGAGTCTGCATGGCCTGAGCCAACAGCTTCTCAAAGCAGCTGAAAGTGCTTTCATACAACTTTGTATACACGCACAAACATAGATGTCTCAGATGACCCATCTCATCTCCTCTTCCATTTTATTGTGTGTTTGAAATGCTGTGAACCCTGTAACACATCCTCCATTCATATCAGAAGGGTTGTATGAAACCTTGCCTGCATGGTTTCACTGATTCTTCTGGGTCTGTAGGACTTCCACAAGAGTCTAAACTTATGCTTGGATAGAGTTGATCCTTCTGGCAAAGCTCTTTGAGACAATTCCTTATACTTAATCTTCCAAATATGGGGTAATTGTATCTCAGAAGAGCTAGACAAATGCCTCCAGAAGGTAGTTGACTGGTGTTAGGTAGGAACACCTAACATCTAATTTGCTGTACCTGATTTCCCTGCTCTCACAGCTAGAACTCCAAAATAATATTGTAATACTTTATTTTTAAAAGTGAGCTCCAAAAAGAAAACATTCTGGAAATTGAGACCTATGTCATAAATATACTAAGCTATAGACTTAATGGTTTTGGCCTTACTATTTCCACCAAAATGCTAATTCAGATGCAGGATTGAATGACTTGCTGTGGTAAGTTTGGGTTGTCTATACAGATGGTGGTTTTGCTTGCCTACAGGATTGTGTAACTTCATCTTGTCATCACATACTAATATTTCCTTGGTTTCTGTTTTTCTCTTATAGATTTGCATGTTTGGGAAACTCCCGTTAGGTATCACATGGCTGAACCTGCAAATTGCCTCACTGAGGAACAGAAACAACCTTTCTGAATTTGTTCATAGTATAGCCTTTTCTCCTCAGATTTTGCCCTAATGTTAGGGCATAGCTGTTTAGAAAACTGCTTCTAAAATAAATCTGCTGCAGTCAGGCAGCGGGCTAAACCTGTATACATGCACAATTACGATGTCAGCAACTATGGTTATTTTCTGGCATTTCAGTCATTATCTGATTTGAGTTGATTAAGAAAGCTCTTCTGCTCATCTTAGCCTGTTTACATTTGTGCATGTTTTAGTGCTTGATGACCTTTTTAATTAATCAGTAAGCATTAACTTTATATTTAAGAGGTTTTGTATAATCTGTTGGGACATTGTTTCCTTTTTACAGGTCCAGTGGCAGCTCAGTAGTTTGGCATGGAATTATATGCATTACATTTTCAAACTGATAGTAAGGTTTATTAACTAGAAATACATTTCACATCTTATTTAAAAAATGCTGTCTCATTCCAAAGAAAAGTTTGGAAATGAGACTTTGATGCAACTGATACACTGACATCTGCTTGAGTCAGTAGGATAACTGCTGAAAGGTATGCAGTCTGCCTAAAGTGAAGGATTATGCCCTAGAGGAACTATTGGGGTAGAGCAATACTAAATCTGTGTGCCTGGGAGCCCTGGCTGAAGCAGAAGGGAGAAGACCAGTCCAGCCCAGTCACTCAAGCAGCAGAATCCTTTCCACAGGAGGGATTAAGTGCAGGGGGGAGGAATGTTACCACATACTTCTCCCTCTAGAGACCTCAAAAAGAAATAGTTAAAAAGCATCATGTAATGTGGGAGGGCCACATTACAACCCTGAAAGCGTTGTTCAGAAGCTTGAGGCAAGTAAGAGAGTGAAAGGGGAAGGCAGAGTTTTAGCAGGAGTTTGCTCCAGGATACCTGAGGTATTTGATGAACTGAAGCCAGGTGTACTAGAGGAGATCAGATCTTGATCCCTGTAGTAGACTCATCTTTCACTGCCTCAGTGTTTCTCACCAGTGTTTTTGCTCTTCCCAAAACCATAAATGGCAAGCGGTTTCTGCATTGACTGTGGTGTCTTTTCAGTAGATTTAACATTAGCCAGTCATGATGATGTTTGTTTGTGAAGTGTTATGAATAGTAACACAAATAGTGAAATTTGATGTTTTATGTTTTTATTAATGCTATTTCTGGTGTAAATGACAGCTTTGCATTCATGTTTGTGGGCTTTTTTCATGTTTAACAAAATGATCCTCTCCCAGAAGAAATACTAGTTCTGGTTTGGGCTTTCCCATCAAGATATTCCTTACAAATTACTCCTACTCATGATACATACGGTATCAGGATTGTGGCACATCTTTTAAACTTGCATGCTTTCTGAAAAATTAAAAAATAAAGGAAAATAAAAGACAAAAGAAAAGAAAGAAAATCCAACTGGAAGTATTTACACTAATACTTAGAATAAAAATTCCTAATTCTCAGCAAAATTATCTAGACGTGTGAGATTCTATCCAGAGAACTGAGCATTTGTGGAGCTGGTGTTCATTTCATTAATAGGCTGCAATCAGCAATGCTATGACACATGTTCACTGTAGGGTCACCTAAATGTTTAAGATTCTCAATCTAAATATGGCTTAGAAAAATATTTGGACCTAGGCCATATTCTGATCGTTCTACAGAAATAAATGTTGCAAATTGAGTGCATTTCAAAGGAAAAAAATGTGTAAAAAAATGTGTATGGTCCAACAATTTCTGCTTCATATACATGGCAAAACTGAGAAACCTTTTTTACTTAACTAGTTAATGCAAAACTAGAGTTAGAAGTATTTTGCATCTTATCTAGTGATATTTTTTCTAGAAGTCTATATTCTGAGAATTGTGATCTTCACTGTTGAAAATACGTAATCCTATTGTGTGTACAATATACTGAAGTCTCTTACTTCAAAATCTCTTACTGATTTCACATGGGAAAAGAAATATATACAGAATAAGTACAGAACAAACTGCGTTTTGAAATTGTTGCAGGGATAAAATGGGAGTGTATGAGCTCCCTAGACTGACTGAAAAAGCATGTGAGACTTTTGATTCTGAACTTTTCTGATAGGGGATGCATTTTTGTTTCTACAGGCCATCTTTCCAGTGAGAAGAATGGTGTTTCTTTCAGTGTACAGAATGGTGATGTGTGTCTTCATGACTTTTCAGGCAAACAACTTGTATTCCAAGACAAGGATGATACAGGCAGCCAAAATAGCCGTATCTCACTCAGAAGGACTTCAAAGAGGGGAAGCCTAACTTTCATTGAGAAAATGTGATTTCCTTTTAAACAGAACACTGTTTTACAGTGTGAAGTAGAGATTTACTTCAACAGTTTTACATAATGTGAGAAGACCAAAAACTGATTTTATTTAATATATGGTACTGAAACTTCAAGGCAGACATGTAATGCATTGACGAGGACAGTTATTAATTAAAAAAAAAAAGTGGGGAGGGAGCTACCGTTTTGACAAGATACTTCAGATGTCAAATTACAGCTGGCATGTTCCCATTTTGATCCTTCATTAGAGATTTTTTGAGGATTTTTACATTTAAAGTAAAGTCTTGTTTAGAGCTTTTTCAGTACAACTAAGTTTATCTGGCTATAATGCATAATAGTATTGTATAAATGTAGGAAATTACAACTTGTGCCTACAAAAGATGTTATTTTTAAAAATGTTAGCTATACTGTCTTCAACTTTTTGTATGTTGTAGTTGCAGGCTATAGTGCTGTACATAAGCAGGAAAATGTCTGCCTTCAAGCATCTTAGTGATACTTTCGTATTTATTTCTTGTAATATAAATTTAAATATTCCTTTGTATAGAAAAATAATTGGTATTTTGTTTTAACTTTTATTGTACTTTTGCATTTGTCTTTAATTGAAATAATTAACATAGAATGATACAGAAGCTAATTTGTTCAGTAAGTGAAATCACTTACAGTGGTTTGAATATATTCACCGGATACAGAACTGTAAATACAAACACTATTGGTCTTTAACCTTTAGCGACCTCTTACTACAACACAGAGGGGTAAGAAACTGGGTGTCATCAAAGGAGAGTGCCAAGAATGAGGGAGTGATAAGTAGAGTAGACAGTAGGTTATTAAATACAGCTAAGCTATCTTAGTGGCTTGACTGTCAATGGGAGCTTTTGCCATTGATTTCAGCAGGGTCAATATTTTGTCTTGAGTGGTGGTTCCAGAAATTAAACACACTGCCATTTCTCATCTGCAATGATAAAGAAAAGTAGAGAAGTGTTATTTTCTGAATTAAAACAAAAAAATACAGAAAATAAATGCTAGCTTGATGTATTTAGTAGCCTAGTAAATTGTTTGTTTTGTTGTTTGGCTGTTTTTAAGGGGCAGCTCTTGAGCAGTTAATGTATTTCTGCTTGTACTTTGGTCCTTCTTTGGCAAACCAAATCCTGAGGCCCTAGCTCAGTAATTCCTGAAGCAAAGTTTTATTCCCTTTGTGGTGTTTGTCTGAAAAAGATGGATTTTGGCTCTTCATGCACAACAGCTGAATGAAAATAGAGCCCATACAACATTGTGAAGATTTTTGAACAGAAATTAGCTTGAGCCCTGGTTGTGCCTGCTTCTTAGGCAGGTATGCAGCTGTGGTCCTTTCATTTGCTCCAAGTGTTCTCCGAGAAAGGTTGGATGCTGCCAGAGCAAGAGCTAGAACAAACCAATGCCACACCGCAGACTGCTGGACCCTGGAAAGGGGATTTTTTGAGGCAGGCACGTGCTGGAGGGGAGAGAGTGCTTTGCCTTGCCAGAGGACTCGGTAGGGAGCCCTGGAAACGCTCTTCTCAACCAAATGCATCAGTTAAACGCCTTCTTTCTGGGGCTCTGTTGCAGTTCAGCAATTGAACCTCTTCATCACTCAAACCCTCTTGTGGTCCTGTATGCAATGCCTGGGTTCTTTTGGTCACTTACATCTGAGACTACTCTGAATATGCTTTCAAAGTGAGAACTTAACATATTTGTTGTGTTTATCCACCAGGTTTTAACTGCACGTTAATAACGGACGGTACTGGAATGCTAGTAGCTGGAATGCATTTCTGTGAATGCTTTAACTATTGGTGAATTGCCTTTGCACTGTTTCTTGTAAACTTATTTAATGTTCTTGTATTTATATTTTCAACTGTAAAAAATAATAAATTTACAGCAAGTAAACACGTAAAATATATAAACTTTTTCTTTTAGATAAATGTGTCATTATATTGGATTGTGTTACAGTTCTTCAGATGAGCTGGAGAAAAAGCTGACCTAGCCCTCGCATTTATTTTTTTTCCTGCATCAGATTTCACCTTTCATGGTTCTAGCAGATCTGTTTTTAGCAGAAAGAAGGTCTGACATAACTGTCCACTCAATGCTTGCCCTCAAGTCTGCTGAAACTCTTCCATGAGAATGCTATGAGTAAAAGCACATAGCTGAGTTTGGCTTCAGTAATTAAATTCCATACTAAAAAGTAAATCCATTGTCACTGCTTGGAGTCTTCATTTGTTTGTTATTAATTAGGAAAAAAAAAACAAAAACAAAAAAACAACCACCCCCAAAACAGTATGGCATTAAACAAGTGGGCATCTTGTGATTAACACCTCTGTGTGGCTATTCTGCTTCCAGTTCTGGTAGTTCACTTAAAGCTTTGCAACTCTAAACTATTATGGTCTACAGAATACATATCCTCTTGGTACTTGGTCTTTTGTGCACCACTAGCAGTGTAGCCATGGCAGATCAGAGCTTAATGAAAGCCGCAACCCCTTCTCTGAGAGAAAGCAGAGTGGAACACTGCACATCAACGTGTGGCTGCAAAGCTAAGTCAGGGACACGTGTAAAGAGATTTTAAGCTTAGTCTCAGATAAACAGCAGCACGCTGAGTACAGCTGGCACCACCTTGGTAAGCAAACCTGTTCCACGAGTGTATGCAATCGTCTTTGTTGATTTTTACGGTAAAAAGTAGTGCCCTGAAGCAGTAAACGTGCAGATTTATGGGTGAGAGAACTGGTTGTTGTTCTAGGAGCGTGCAGCCTTCAGCTACAGGACCCTGGCTGATGGAGTTAATGAACGTGTGAGGAGAGCCCTGTCCCCGTTCCTGTTGGGCAGTTTGTACAGAAATGCTTTCCGAGAGCCACAGCTGAGCATGCAGGGCTCCTGTTAAGACTATTTGCTCTGTCAGTTACAGTCAATGACGTAATAACTCCAAAAAAAAAAAAAAGTTACAAAATTAAAACTCTGCTAATGCTGTAATTTCACGTGAAAAAATAATAATAAAAAAAGACAACAAAATCCTCCCTGAAGTCTGCGTGGATCCCGCACATTTAAGAGTTGTTATTCTTCCAGCTGCCAGCAGGACGGAGGGAAATCAATGACGATTATGCAACCACGTGTTACACGCGTCCTTTTTTTTTTTTTTTTTTTTTTTTCTTTTTTCCCCCTTGTCAAAGCTTTAAGGCTTGGTTCTCTTTACCTGCCTTCCTTTCGTTCTGCATGCTCGGGTCCGCAGCGTGAAGCAGGAGTCACGCAGGGGCACACGGGGTCCAGAGCGCGCGTTGCCGCTGTGCCCATAGGGGGTGCCCGTGGCGATACCAGGTCCAGCTACACCTGGCGTCTGTAAACCTGTTTCTTTATTCAGTTACGAAATCCAAGCTGCTGTGCGAAGACACCTGATACAAGTCCGGCATTTTTTTCTGCCCTTCGTTCATCATATCCAAAAATGGTATTTTTTCAGACTAAAAAAACAAACAAAACAAAAACCCTCACGCTCCTCA